>WSTK01000050.1:26569-112086 GCA_019616945.1 Ceratobasidium sp. 414
CTTGTAGGAGTTCTATAACGCCGAACATACCGGTGAAAACTCGGCAAAGGCACCTGTGTCATTGTCGAGGAGGATGGAGCTCATCTGGTGAGTGAAACTTTGACCACAGCTTGACGCTTTACTCACTTGCTCCCCGTCCCGCCATAGCGACGGCACAAACGCGTTCCTCGAAGCATACAACTCGAAGAATAGTTCGGCCATACGTCAAGTACCTCAGGTCAGTTGAACATGATACTTATTGGCTGTAGTCTAACTTTTGTCTTGCGTCCAGGCGTACGCATCTCATCCATTTGTAAGTAGCTTCCGAGGTTTTGTGCCTGTTCAAGAGGCTGACTGGACGCAACAGGATCTGGACTGTCCGAATACGCTCTCCAATCTGCTTCTTTCGCTGTAGCCTGTTAGTTTTGTGTGTGTGCAGATTCAACTCTATACCTTAACCCTCTATAATGCGTCTTTATACCAATGCCTGTGTTTGTAATCAACCCCCACTCGTCGTAAACCGCGCGTAAATTTTTAAAACGTGGCCACCACCCCCAGATGTGCTTGGAAGGAGTTTGATGTGTGTTCAGGCCACAACGTTTTCTCCTATCTATTTATTCTTCACGACACCGCCAGAGAACGATCGTGGTAAATCAGGAATTTGGCTAACGTATGTCGACACTCTGCGCCTTGCGCACTGCCCACGACGCGCGTTCATTCCGCCGCCCAATGGCAAAACTACGCTGTGCTGTATATATGCAGCGGTTCGTATCCCATAAGGTAGAACACCCACTCGGAGGGTGAAATCCCCGACTGTGGGGCTGCATAAAGCTAGCGATGGGCACAAACGTTAATATTGCCCCATCGAGTACAATGAAGGGTCAGTTGTTTATTATCTTCCACATCCGTACAAAAATACTTGCTCTTTGCCCAATTTTTGTGTTTCATTGGCATTTTTTGAACCAGTGAAATCATCCACAAGGTTGATCTTGAATAGGCACGTGTATGCGCTCGTCGCTTAGTGCTTTACACCTTGACACATTTTAGCAAGACTTAACCTGCCTATCAGGCGAGTGGAATAAGTTACTGAGATTGGTTACTTGAGAGATGCTCATTCCGAGGTCGCTGAGCATTGGGCCACTTGTCAATCTAGTCGAGCTGTCAATAAGCGGGTCACATTAAAAGGCCTGTGTGTCGCATATCCAATAATCAGATAACAGCTCACTGGGAGTTTAACCCCACAGGGTCGCAACATTCGGCTGAGCTGTGTACAACGAGTATTACTATGCGGTTAATCGGGACAATGCGCCGTTGGCGCGACGTATAAAGTTGCATAGAAAGTTGTTCTAAGCCTTCACCCAAGCCCCCAAGCCCCCTAGGAACCTGGCTGACCTTCCCCGAGTTTGAACAAACAGGCCTTGCCCTTTTATCTGGTTTGGAATGAAAGCCGCTCACAGGAGACGCTTACCTGGAAATACCCGCGCATATATCCACCCATAACCCGATTACATAGACTTGTATCTGGGAACTGATACTCCTCTTCTAATTCTAGTACAGCAAAGATCGCGGTTCCCCTGTGTCTTAACAGTCTTGGTATGTTATTGCCAGTTCTGCACAGCGTGTCTTTCGAATTCAGCTGTACCGAAGGGGATGTTGACCTCCTAGCCCCTCGAGTTTCCTGCTAGTTTATTTGGCTTCCCTTCCAGCTTTCTCCGGGCTACAATACAGCGAGTTTTCCAATGTTTTACATTCGTTTCTTGGGACTATTTGATGTAAGTACATTCTAGCGCTGCAACAGGGGATCCCATTGGGATACTTCTGAGCACCTTCCATGGAGCCCGAGCGGAGCAAAGCTACCAATCATTTGCCGTCATTGGCTAGAGCAAGCGTAGCTACACATGGAAAGCTTACGTATATAGGCAACGTTTTCTAATATACCCATTTTACTGCTTTTACTGACCTTTGTAGTAAGTAGTGTAACGTGACCACAGCTCCAAGACATCCACATGATTCAACGCACAGCTGATTTGACCACCATTTGCGCTCTAGCTTCATCTGCAATCATACAATCAGTCTCTCACTCAGCGGGTACCGTTGTCTGGAAGAATATTCCATTTCCCGTGCCACGCTCTGGGCTCCCCGCTTCCTGTGAAATTGGGTTAACACTTGTCCCAATAGTCAAGAAGCAAAGTTCCCGAGACACCTGGGTCCCATTAAATGTTGAGAGTCCTGGCGAGTGCTTATTTAATTTAATTTTTCCCTGCCGAGGCAAGCCGGTCTGCTTCAGGTTCCCGTGCAGTAGCAAATACAAAGGAGCGTAACGTGACCGGGCCATGAGGCAACACACGCACTCGCGACTGGTTCAACCAACATAGCTTGACTCAACCTGTGAAATTTGTCTACAACTACGCGCCTAGCCAGGTTGTAACTTGGCGAATACCATCTATTTGAATACTCCATTTTGTGCGGCTCCGAGTCCGCTGCCCAGGCCTTGCACTAGTTGTCAAAGGGCATTGTCTATAGAATACGTGGGCTCCACCGAGTGTTCAGGGTTCTGGTGAGTGCTCACTTGACTCAAATTTAGGTCCTAGCAGGTTCAGTATCCGTGTAATGAGCGTTCCTAGTTACCTTCGCCATAACTCGAGTTCGAGCTTGCTATGAGAGCGCGCTGTTCGCGACCTGTTCCTGTACTAGACATTGGTTTGGCTTCTTCAATTAGTGGCTTCTCGGGATCTGAATCAACTCTGGAGTTGGACGCTATGGAATCTTGAGCCCCCACCTTGCTTTGCGTTCGGGAGGTGCTACCGTGGAGGTGGCCTAAACTCGGTCCTGTCACCCTGGTAGTCTCTGGATCTTAGAACACGTCTCGACACCCTCGGAACCATCGAATCCTGTACTTGATGCGAATTACTGGTCGTCGTGCATTGCAATAGATGTCACCAGCTATTAGCTTACTGACGAAGGTAGCTTCCCAAATTCGATTTTACCGAAGTCCGCTGTTACACTATGGAAGTGCTTGCTTCGTCCACCGCGAGCACCTTTCAGCCATCGGATACTCGCTTGACGTCCCGCGATTCGGGGTTCATCGTGGTTTAAGCCTTGACGGAAAGCGAAGGCCCTGGACACCTCGACTACGCGTCTGAAACCAAACAGCCCATCTTATCGCTGCACCGAGCTGAAGTCGCCCTAGACCTGAAACCAACCGGGTTCTGTGGCCCAGGGGCTTTCCTTGGGCCGTGGATACTCCACCATGGAAATATACCACATTATGTAGCTACTCCAGCTCCTGTGTGCACGGTTTATCCATCGCCTCGTGGACAATACGTTGTCCAGCCACAAATTCTTATTCGGGCAAACTGAAACTTTTCGCCAACGACCAATGAGGCAGCGACTAAGGTACCCAGACCAACTAAGATGACGCTTCGATCAGGGGGCACTTCAGAGTCGGCTTTTCAGCATTTATTCAATCAGGATACCCATCTGGATGATCTTCGCATGATCCGTCGCGATCGAGCGTTAATGTTGTGCTTGATTGCTTGATCGGGCCTCGGCTAGCCGAGTGATTCTCAAGCCTCGATCTAACGTTCTTCGGGCAGCCACGTTCGCGGATGAAAGCTATTCCTTTGGTGCGCGATACGCTAGGGGATCGACAGAATCTTCTCGAACAGCGCGCTTATGCACGTCTTGCCGAGCGCTGTGAGGTGTCGATGTCAAGTTGGTTGGCAGGCGCTCAGCCTCGTGCTAGAGACTTGACCATCCTGGGCATAGGAGCTCCCCAACACGCTTGCTAGCCTGCAATATGTGCCCCTCCCCCAGCAGTGGACGGCGAACCCAGCTGACATGTTGACTAGGGGCTGCAGAAGTATCGCCGATCTTGGGGGGTGGAGGTGCTGCGCGTGGATCCCCCTTGAAATGGAGGTTCTGGCTACCGCGTCTCGTGCAATGCGCGCGTGATGTAGAGATTCTGGCACCGCATCGTGAGTTTTGTATTTTTAGCTGGCTATTTTCAATGACGACAACTAACGCGGTGTTCGCTTAATCAAAGTGGGTCGATTCTGGGTAAATAGCACACCTTCTTGACTTATTGTACACTTAGATGGATCACCATCATACACGCGGCCAAATTCACTCCGCCGCTAGGACCAACACACCGCGCCCTCCCCGGGGAAACCTACAACCGGTCCTGAACGCGGCAGGTCGATTGGCGGTACAAACAGCAGGCGGTGCGTTTTTCGGAGCCAGGATCTGTTAACAAGTCTGATGTCTTTGTTCCCCTCGCGCCGAGGACATTCGGCTGCTCGGATGTGGCCCGGCGGATAGCGAAGGGACTCTGCGCTTAGGCTGAATACGGCGTCGTGAAATGGTCAACCTCACGAGCCCCTTTCCTTTTGGACCATCACAGCCAACAAACCGATGTCACCTTTGCGCTTCCGCAGCTCTGATGGGCCGCCTATATAAAAGAGGTCGCCCGACCATTGCTTGCCGTCTGCACTCAACATGACCTGTCCTCTGTGAGTACTACCAACCCGCCCTGCTGCCGTCGGCTTACGCACAGGTAGAGCGGATACCGCTACCTCTACTCCGGCTCCAACAACCGCTCCGGTCCAGGAGGGCCCGTGCGCACCACCTTGCTTAGATCGTCGACCCGCCACCCAAGACACGTCATCGGATATGGACCCAACAGTCCCCAAGCAGCCAGCCAAGAGTTCATCGCATGGTTCCTCCTCGGGCTTGTCGAGCAGCCTTTATGGACACACTCTTGTGGCGTTTATGGTACGTTCCTTGTTAAACCGCTGTGATGTTTGATACTCAACGGCGTCGCTTGTTGTGTGCAGGCCACTAGCAACTACCGAAACTCGCTCAAGTCCCTTCGAGACGACGAACCCAAGCCAATGACCTCGGGAAAGGACATTCAACGTACATGGGATTTGGTTCAAAGCTTCCCGGTAGTATCAGAAGAAAGCTTCCGCCACGCTCTTAACAAGCAGTTCACAAAATCAAAGCTGGTACGCAAGGCGCTTGTGGATCAGCCGCATCATCTCAGCCTGTCTCCACTTTAGATCAGCAGTCTCGCAGAGCTAAAGCGGTTGTTCGGCCCAAGATTCTACTACCGTTAGGTGGTCCGTTGTAGGATGCGAGCCTAGCTTACTAACTTATTCCCTCACAGTGGGCGGCCATGCCGAATGGTGCGAGGAACGAGGGGAATTTGATTGTAAGTGACATCATAATACCTAATCTGCACATCTTGATCCCACATCACAGATCTCTTTGGCCACGATGCCAAGAGCAGCGGCATCAGCGATCCCGCTCGAAGACTTTCCTCAAACGTAAATTGCTGCCCTGGGCGAGATGTTAGGTTATGCTAAACCTTGTGTGTTCAGGAACTAAGTGGGCTACTCGTTGACCCGGCGTCTCCAGTTCCGGTCCGGATGATTGTGGGTCAATGATAATACTTCTATTTGTAAATTGACATGTATACATACTATCCACAGCTCATTACCGATGTGGGTTCCACTACGCTATGTCGTTACTGAATTAAACTAACCTACCTTTTTTCAGTTCTGCGGTTCTTTCAACTTCTTGTGTAAGCTGCTTTGAGACACCGCAGCTGATGCGCGACTTATCCTTGACTCTAATAGGTTTACCATGGACTTTACGGAGGGCTGCCGATGGGGAGTTCTTCTGGGAACAATCGGAGGATTACGTGCCCGGTACCTGGAACCATGACCACAAGATAGTACGTCGTTTCTCGCGTCACTGACTGAGTCTCACGGCCTGTCATAGCTACAATTCGCAAGTGGGGAGAGGGGAGCAACAACCTACAGTTTTGGGTCGTGTGGGAGCATTTTTAATAGGGTAAAGTCCAGATCTTCATTATACAGCGAGTAACAAAACTGACCTTGGTCTCTCTTGTAGGAGTTCTATAACGCCGAACATACCGGTGAAAACTCGGCAAAGGCACCTGTGTCATTGTCGAGGAGGATGGAGCTCATCTGGTGAGTGAAACTTTGACCACAGCTTGACGCTTTACTCACTTGCTCCCCGTCCCGCCCTAGCGACGGCGCAAACGGGTTCCTCGAAGCATACAGCTCGAAGAATGGTTCGGTCGTACGTCAAGTACCTCAGGTCAGTTGAACATGATACTTATTGGCTGTAGTCTAACTTTTGTCTTGCGTCCAGGCGTACGCGTCTCATCCATTCGTAAGTAGCTTCTGAGGTTTTGTTACCTGTTCAAGAGCCTGACTGGTCGCGACAGGATCTGGATGACCCGAATACACTGCCCAGCCTACTTCTTTCGCTTTAATTTGTCAGTTCTGTGCGTTTAGATCCCACTATGTACCTTATAATGCGTCCTTGTACCAAGGTTTGCGCCTTTAATCGACCCCCATCCATTGTAAACAGCGCGTAAAATTTAAAAACGTCGCCACCGCTCCCAGAGGTACTTGGAAGGAGTTTGATGTGTTCAAGCCGCAACGCTTTCTAGCATCTATTTATTCGCAGCCCCCACTGGAGATCAATCGCGGTAAATCAAGAGTCGGTCAAGGGATGTCGACACTCCGCGCCTTGCGCAGTGCTCTTTGCCATCTCACGACGCACGTTTATTCTGTCGTCCAATGGCAAAACTACGCCGTGCTGCGCGCAGCGGCCCGTATCCCGTGAGGTAGAGCGCTCGTTCGGAGGGTCGAATCCCCGAAGCTGCGGGGCTGCATAAGGCTAGTGATGGGCACAAACCTTATTGGCCCATCGGGTACAACGAGGGGCTAGTTGTCTATTATCTTCCACGCCCATAGACAAATGCTCGCCCCTTGCCCAATTTTCGTGTTTCATTGGCGTTTTTCGGGCCAGTGAAATCGTCCACGAGGTTGATTTTGGGTCGGCACGTGTATGCGCTCGTCGCTCAGCGCTTTGCACTTTAGCGTTTTAGCACAGGTCAACCCTGTCGGACCATCGGGGGCGGCTCGGCTACTTGAGATACTCGTATTTGTGTGACTGAGGGTTGAGGTACTTGTCAACCCTAGTCGAACTGTTAGTTGTGGCATCAATAGGCGCATATACCACATATCCAATGGTTGGATGGCAACTCACTGGCACAGTTCAACTTAACAGATGAGTCGCGATGTCGGGCCGAGCTAGGCAAAACTATGAAAGTTGCTACGCGGTTAACCGGGCCAATCTGCCGTTAGCGCACTTAAAAAATATGTTATAACAGCACAGCCGTAGGTATTTGTCCTAAGACTCCTCCAAAGGGGTTGGCTAACATTTCTCAGTTTTGACCAGATATATAGTGCTTTTCTTACCTACTTTGCACGAGATCCGCCTATATGGGATGTTTACTCGCGCATATACCCTATCATCTGGCCAAATCGACCTATAGCTGGTAAGTGATACAGGCTCCACTGGTATTGCGAACCTACCACAGCAACGGATACTGGCACAACATAGCCCCCCCCCCGTTGCCTCAAGGTGTCTCCATGCGTTCCTGCCCATCGTGCAAAATACATCTTTCAGATCCAAAGAGGTTGAAAGCTTTCTTTTCTGCCGAGGACAGATGGGCATAGTGCTTTCCACTGAAGTAGTGCTGGCAATAGGGGAGGTGAGTCGGCCTGACTCGGGCGAGGAGCGGGTCCTTGTAAACGTTTCTTCAAAAGCCGGGTCCACCTTAACTTTGTTCCATTTCGTACGAGCTGGAGCGGGTAATCCAACACACGAACCTGAAAGCATAGGCGAAACTTCAACTAGTACATGCTACACCCAGAACCTCGACGTGTGCGAGGTAGAACGCCCCAACCGGAGAGCCGAGTCCCTAAATGGATAAAACCAATGCAGGCAAGTCGGTGATGAGCGCGTTGTAACAAAGGCTATCAAGTGCAATGGACGTGTTTGTCCCTGAGGGGCCTTGCCATCTCAAACACGTGTTACTCCGTTGTGCTCATCTGACTCCGGGCATTGCTCGAGCCTAACCACGGGAACAGGAGACTCCATGAGGTCTTTAGACGCCTGGCGGTAACGGCATTAAACTTACCCAATGAAAACTAATCATGTGCGCATTGTCGTGCATTGCGCTGGAAAAACCTCCTATGTCAGCATCGGATTAGCGGGCCGACTCTGCGAAGCTTCGACACAGTATCTCACGCACGAATGGGCAAGTGTCGCACCAGAGTATAGTCGAAGCGCTAATAGGAGCATTAAGTTTATCAAGAATCGAATGAGATCGCGGACGCCGCAAGAGATGAGCCGTGATGCTGGCTGAGCTATGTTGGGGGGAATAGCTATTATGCTGTTGGTCGGGCCAGTACGGCCGATGATGCAGTTATAAAAGCTGTGGATATACCTGATGGATAAACGACCTGAGCCCTTCCCTTGAACTCTCTCGGTCACAGTTCCCAATTTTGGCAGCCCAGGTCCATGATGGAGTCTCAGGGCTCTGGTTACGGTCAGTAGGAGCATCTAATTCAACTTGGCCTATAGCTGAACATCCTCAACGCGTCTGTTCAGTGACTGGACAACACCCAATCAAGAGCACCAACGACTTGGGATTAGCTGCGAGGTGGAGTATTAGAAAACTGCTGAGTTAAACCCACAATCAGCTAAATCTTCGCCCCCGATTTCTTCCAGCAATGTGGTAGTACGAAATCTGCCAACACCATATCCACTTAACCTTGCCTAACTCTTTGGCTCCATAGATATCCAATGCGTACACTGGCCTTTCCTGGAATCGGGCTTCCGATGCCTCAAACAGCATGGAGCTCAAGTCGAATCGGGACATCGAGAGGATCATGAGATGGATTTCTCTTTTAGGCTCGCCTCGGAGGGATAATGTCACCAATGTCAAGAATGCCACAAAAAATGATATTGTAAGTGTATGTGATGCCATTGAATTCAATCCTCGCTTTATATCCGATAGGTGTATGTACTACAGCAACCACGAGTTGAGCCCAGCATCATATACCGTACGTACCATAGTGCCAGGGTGGCTAAATATCTCCAAACCTGATGGAACTTTTGTGGAAGTTAACGGCCATGCGTCGGGAGGAAGCGGTGGATTAATACATTCATTTACGTGCAAGTCGACCCATCGATTTCAGTGCTGCACTTATTAAGCGATGTGGCATTAGATTGGCCCAGTGATTGCTTCACAGGCGATGAGCCAGTTCCTTCGAACGGTATACCATCGAGTGTGAGTATTTCAACTGGTTCAACCAGATATCAGTGGCAAATGGAAGGTTTGCTCTCCAGGAACTTCGCGAACTTTTGTCTCATTCTCCACCGGGGCCACCTATCATGGTAAAGTTTACCAGGAAATGTTTCCGCATACAAGCACATATGATCTGACCAAATATATTTACAGGTGGTCACTGATGTAAGATATACTCCTGTTGCGGCCTTTTGGGTGGACTGATATCATCGCTGCGTAGTTCTCCTACTGTTTCAATTTTCTCGGTACGTCCCAACACACATCCGTGGCATGTGTGTGATCCTATCGTATTACAGGGCTTCCTTTCGTGTTGAAGGAGGACAAGCAGAGCACCTTTTATTGGGGTAGCACTGGAGACGAGCCTGCAAATTCTGAATCAGAAGATGGGCCGCAAATCGTCGTAAGCTTTAGAAAAAAACAGGAATCCACCGTGACTTAGTAGATCACTTGTTCAATTATTTCTCAGTTTCATTTCGCCGGGGCTGAAGCGGGTAGCCCAGTACACGAATTCCAGAGCACGGGAGGAATATTCACTCGAGTAAGTATTAATACTGCCGTTTCTCGACGGAGGATAACCGTCCGATAGGAGTTTTGTAACGTTAATCCGAGGGGTACATCGATGGCTCTGTGGGCGCGACAAATGAGGTACGTTTTGACACATACCGTCTCTCTCTTAGTTTGGAACCCCTCTGCTTTTGTGGTAGGGATGGTGTGGCCCGGTTCGTAAATGCCTATAACGGCATGCATTCTGCCGGTCAGCAATGCCTATCGCAAGTTCCACAGGTGCGAAAGCTGTCGTTTTGCACAATCCCAAAACCACCCTTATATAATTCTCTCAATAGATCTACAGCTCTCATCGTTGGGTAAGGGCACCATTTAGATGGATCGCTTGGTAACTCTAAGGTTCATAATCTGATCCACTATTTAGGATGTGAATGACCCTAATGTCCTGAAAGATTTGGGGTTTTACCCCGACTAGGTCCTCCTTCCCGAATCTTAAATCGTGTTGTTTACTGTTTAGAAATCTTGACGCTCAAAAAGACGCCAAAATGAATATTAGGACTTGATGAACTTTTGCTCGCCTTCGGCACGTAGTTTGCGGTTTTGGCGGTACTACTCCTGACGGCTCTGAAGATATTACTATTTGCCGAGTGGCAGTTAGCCTACGTGACAACGTCCCTCAGCTGCGAGCCTCACCTAGCCAATTGGTGAATCGTTTCCCACGATATTAGCTCGCCTATTCTCAAGATGCGGAAGATGAGCGACCGGACATGACTGACTCGAATGCACGCCCTCCACCAGGAAGTCAGCTTTCCATCCGGAAGTGCCTCCTTTTCCCACTCAATTGCGAAAATATTTCCAATGCCACAGAACAAACTATAATAAAACCTCCCATGAGTACCCGTGGCGAGCCGACTGGGAAGTAGTATTTACGCCGCTCGAGTGTCACGCTGGTGAACTGGTACCGCCCATTGTGACTCGATCAGATGTCCTCGATACAGCACGACGCATCTTCTTCCTTCGCGCAGTCGAGCATACTTCTCGGCAGGATCATCGACCGGTGGATAGCCACGACGGCGCTCGTAAAGAACATGGATGGGCACATGATATCAAATTCAGTCGCACCGCTTCATTTATCATTTCGCTGCGGCTGGGAGCGTTCCAACCATTCTCTGCCCCCTTTGTGAGTTAACCCCGAACCCAATATGGTGTATCGAGCTAATGTCATTTATTCCTAGGCAAAACACTGACATGCAGCTGTTAGAGTGCGAGGACGATTCAGAATACAACAGGTAGTATCGCCATAATAGACCGATTAGTCGGTGTGGGTGTTTCGTTGGTGTAACAAGCGAACCACCTGCGCTGGCCTCAGGCTAGTCGATAAAACTAGTGTCTAACTCCAAGATTCCGTCGTTCCTTTTACAATCGCTGCTGCTCGCGTTCACAGTGATTACGCTTCCTGCGATGAAGATTCTCACCAACATCATCTAGCATGCCCTCAAGCTCAGCCGCCGGGCCTGCCCCTCCTTGGATCTTTGGGCGGTGTAAGCGGGTGCCATCGCTCTTTTGCCCTTGTGGTGAGTGTTCCCGAAACAACATCAGTTCGCGACTATTACAACATTAGCAGGTTACTTTGGGCTATCCTGGCTATTGTTGGACTGGTCAAAAGCCATGCCATATGACCTCGCACTCCGAATGCAGTTGCATGACTCTGTACGGTGCACAGCTTGATGAAGATGCCATTGTCAATGTCTTAAATTCTGGCGGAATCGACAATATCGGATGTTTGCCTGATGAAAAGGCTACAAAGTACAACGTAGTATGTGGCATGAGGTCGTCCTGTTACATTTTCGGTCGCTCATACACCGAATTCCAGTTGATCAACCTCCAAAGTGTGCCTGCTGGACCTGCTGTGATATACTGTGGGTATATTTATACACTTGCACCCGAGTACCGGTGATTGAGGCGGGGATCCAGTCTCGGGACACCATGAACATCTCCTGGGGGGCGTCCGGCCCCTGGGTAAATGTATGCGCTCTCTTCTTCATGTCGTGTTGCTCGCTTAACACTCTCCATCAGTTTGGACATACGATTGCTATAAAAAACTCGAGCGCGAAGGGCCTTCGCGCGGCATATCCGAAAATGTATGTACATCGGGCCCGGTTGGGCGTTCGGACCATTTAAAGTTGTTTACCTTCCCGAATAGAAATTTTTTCAGACGCTGTCCAAACCAGGCCCCCCCAGAACGCGCTTGGTGAGTTGCCTCAGAGCTTGAGTGATATATAAACAGCTCGTTCTAACTCCCGTAATAGTTTTTGACAGACGTAGGTCTCAGAGATTACGAAGATCTGGGACTATACTTACTCAATCGATTTCGCTTTGGGCAGTTTTGCCAGGCGGGTAACGTGAATCGTTAGTATCGGCTTCCCCATGTTATGATAGTCCAGTGCGCTTAGTCTTAGCAGGTCTTTGTTACAAGCTTCACGTCGTACAAGGTGAAGATGCGCGATGGGTTCGCATCGCAGGCGGACATGAACGAGGGGACGCTGATAAGCTCGTATGCACTCTCTGATCCTCTCAACTACTGAAGTTTGACTTCCCAACCAGCTACATTTTGCTGCGTGTTCACCTGGTCAGCCCGCCTATGAAAGCGACCAAGGCGGCTTCTTCACGCGGGTGAACCCTTGTTTTGTCATTACCTGGGGAACCGGCGCTGACCTCCTGATTTAGTCGCTTGTCAAAGTTATGACACAATCTATGACTTTACCGGAACTATTGGCTAGTGTTAGGTTTGCCCATGTGCTCTCCCCATAGAGTTCTGTCAACTGAGAACAATCGCCGAACAGGGAAGGCATTCGAGTGCTCATCGGCCAACATCCCGAAGCGAAAGCCGATCGCCAAATTCCCCAGGTGAGCGGACCAGGCAACGCATGTGAAGGTCGGCTCAATACTCGCTGCTGGTTTGTCTCAGATATACTCCTCGTACCCATTCGTAAGTGCGATTTCTGCTTTTGTGTGCTCTGTTCCGTTTAACATTCTGCTGAATAGGACTTGACGGATCCTTATATCCTGGAAGAATTTGGACTATCCTACTAAATTTTATCATACCTTTTCTAGAAGAAATCGTAATTCCGGTCTTCGCGCGGGCGGACACCGTTCGCTATCCCTACACTATGGCCGGTTTTATTGACCAAATATATGCTCTCGCCCCTTATATGATAGATGTATGTTCGTTGCATGCATTCTCGACTCGCTGTCCCTTCTTGCAGTCGTCTCCCTATTTTTTTGTCCCCTCGAGGTACGATACAACGGCTTGTCAATGTTTTATATTTTCCATCATACGCTTATGATACATTCATTCCTTTAAACCGTTCGATCTTCATTTTGGTGCTTAGAGCTTGGACGAGCCACCATTGAGGAGGCGATCCTCAGCCTCTTTGAAGTTGATAACATTCCAGATGGCAGATAGGTACTAGATAGATATATTGTTAGTGCATGTGGTGTGGGGAAGATATGTGACTCACGTCAGGCTTGACGTTCTTGTACTGGAGGTAGAAAGCATGCTCCCACATGTCAACACCGAAAAGGGGAACATATGGGGCTACGAGAGCGTCAATTCACATCTTGAAGACTAACCGAGGCAGCACTTACGGAGCACAGGGTCTTGGTTCGGACTCGTGATAATGTCAAGACGCTTATTCGAAGTGTTCAAGACGAGCCAACCCCATCCAGAGCCCTGGATACCAAGGCAAGCAGCACTAAACTCCTTTTTGAAGTTATCGAATGATCCAAAATCCCTAAATACAGCTACTCGTTTAATCCTCTGCGTAAAATCGTTGCGGTCAACATGAACATACCTATCGATTGCTTCAGCGAGAGGGCCGGGATTGAGTATTCCGCCGCCCTCTTTCACTGGAGCAAGGTTCTTCCAGAAGAGCGAGTGGTTAATATGGCCACCACCGTTGAACTTGATCGCAGCTTGGAGGGCAATCTGCTGGCGAGCATTCGAGGAATCTGGCATCAGCTTGCTCAACGCCTCAATCGCCTACACAGATCAAAAGCATCGGTCACCCAACAGGACGCGACTTGCCTAAGAGAGCCACTTACAGCGTTGTATCCATTGACATAGGTCTGGTGATGTTTCTTGTGGTGGAGGGTCATAATCTCCCCAGAGATGAATGGCTCGAGCGCGTCGTACGCGTACGGGAGATCGGGGAGCTGCGTATGCATGCGATGAGGGGTGATCGATGGTTAGCCCGACACGAACGACTAACCGTAGCGGCCATGATGGTTCAGTGCTGGTCGTTGAGAGTTGGTCGCGGTGCTCGGCGACCGTATCTTATATCGTGCATCAGCTATTACATCATCGATGGTCTGCTGAGTGAGTCGAACCGCTCGATTCCCGCGGAGTTCCGATACCGTGTACGTAATCCTGGCGCTTACATGTCTACAAACGTGCAACGAACCACACGCAGCTTTCCCCGTCCTGGAATGTTTGGTTGAGAAGCGCGTTAAGAGTGTAAGGATGCGCCGCGTAATATTACTGCTTGGTGGGGTATAAGTAGTCGGAATGAAGGGCTCGTCCGGACATCCCCTTATCCGATTCTTGGTTCAGCCATGCTTGGTGCTCACCTCGCCTTCCTGCCACTGTTCTATCCGCTCGTCAGCGCTGCGGTATTTAACCCTCTTCAATGGCTGGGGGCTAACGGACAGTGGTTCCCAGGTGAGCTATGGTTGATACTTGCCAACCAGCCTTTAACCGCGTTGGCAGGCCCGGATATTTCAGGGGTGTCACAAGCCGTGCCTATGGGGTGCATGGTAGACCAAGTCGCTATCGCATCTCGTCACGGCTCGCGTTATCCTGACCCGGGCGCCTATAACGAATGGCTCGCTTTGGCAACCAAGGTGTGTGTTGACGCCTAGTCTGATACCGCGCTTGACCTTTTCTTCCCAGGTCCAAAACGGCACATTCTCGGGACCGTTGGCTTTCTTGAATGACTGGACTCCCCCTCTTACCCACCCATCCGACCAAATTGCCCAACTGAGCGTCACGGGCTATCTCGAAACTTATGCGCTGGGTACACAAACTCGCCTCCGTTACCCACATCTTTATGTAGATAACACCCCTTTTGTCGTCTGGGCTAACAACGTTCAGCGTACGACCGATTCAGCGCGCCTGTTCGCGAGAGGATTTGGGGGGCCGAATGCAACGACCCTTGGAATGGTACTTGTGGTTGACCCAAAGGGCGCGCAAGCTGGGGGTAATTCGTTGGCAACGAGCGATTTTTGTCCAAACTATGTTGATACGTCGGGTGCCAATCAAGTATGTGTGGTTTCTGAACATTGTTATACTGATCCCGATACCTACTGTTTGGGTAGACCGCTGTTTGGGATAGTATTTATCTCCCGCCTATCCTTAACCGGCTCCAACAATATATCAAGGGCGTAAATCTCACGACCAGCGACATATCCATCATGCCGTAAGCACGCGTTTGTCACCTTCAAGGTGATACTGCTAACTGTCCGTGGCAGATACCTGTGTGGATTTGAGACTCAGATTCTCGGCCAACTCAGCCCATTTTGCGACATTTTTACAGAGACCGAGTTCATGCAATATGAATACCGCCAAGATTTGAGGTACTATTATGGGACAGGTGCGCGAATCGAAGAAAGGGTAGCATATAAGCCACTAATTCGCAAATACCCCATAGGCCCAGCTTCTGGTCTTCCTGGCACGCTCATGCTGCCCTACCTGAATGCGACGGCGACACTTTTCTTGAACGGACCAGGACACACCTACCCAACCGGGTTTACTCCCCCACCTATCGTCGTGTCTTACACTCACGAGTGGGTGTGGTTTATATATGATTTCACGCAATCATGCTGATTACCGTGTAGCAACCAACTCAACGAACTCGCGACCGCCCTTGGTGTATTCAACACCACCGGTCCCCTTGCTCCAAACAAGATGCAAAGCAATAGAAGATACATCTCCTCACACATCAACCCCATGGCTGGCCGTATCGTGTTTGAGCGCATGACCTGCGGTTCCGGGTCCAAACCAAATGTGTACGTGCGCATCCGGGTAAACGACGCAGTCTACCCGCTACTCGAGTGTCAAAACGGGCCTGGAAAAATGTGCCCACTGGCAGATTTCGGTAGGATCGTGAAGGAGAAAGTGGGTAGTTCGGGAGACTTCATGACTCAGTACGTACAATTCCGCCAGTTTCGCCGGCTGAAGGCTTATATTTCTGGTTTAGATGCGGGCTTTCTCCAAACCAGTCGCTGTCGAATGGTCAGACGACCATTTTTTGGGATACAAAGTTGTCGTGGATCAAGGCTGTTCAGCCATGACCGCAGGATCAGTAATGTCATCCAAGCTTGTACCTCGTCCTTTATACGAGATGATATCGGCTGTGGCACAGTGACGCATACATTCAGTACTCGAGCGTAATCAACCTGCTGGTCGAATAGAGCAAACAGATAACAACCTCAGGGTAAAACGAGTGCTATAGTAACCCCCCCCCGCTATGTTTTGTGAGTGGACCGCAAGAATTATTCGTTTCCATGCCAGGATGGTTCGGCACACGCAAATGTCAATCCTGGTATTCAAGCGCCAACATCACATGAGAATGCCACCGAACTTGCCAACTTGCGACTCCTCGCCCGGCTTTGCGTGGAAACGTCCGTGAATATAGGCAATTATTATCCAGCGGTCAGTTCGTAGTTCATAAATGATACTGAGATTTTTACTCTAGCGCTTCGTTGCACTTTCCACGCCGATATCACCGCCTGTTCGCTTTGCTCGTCCCTCGTGTGCTGCCTGCAAAATCACCCACTTCGGTAGTCTCGACCGCCCCAACGCAGTCTTTAAGACCTACTGGACGGCAGACCGCTTTCCTGATGTGTTCGACGAACCAACAACAGCATATGCAGCTCAGCCTTCCCCTGGACCATTTGGTTGATAAGCCCGTGCAGAATAGAAAGACTCACCACACAATATTAGAAAGTTTCACGAGGGGATGAGCCAGCGTCGAATGAATCGCTGAACATTTGCTTGGCGCCCCACTGAATTGGTTGACCATCAGACCACCGCGCGACGCCTCGTTCAACGCTCTGTCCAGCGGCGCTCGTGAAAAACAGTGCTACCGCTGGATAAGGTATAAATTGGTGGGACGAAGAGCTCGTCCAGACATCTCCTCATTCTACCCTTAGTTTTCGGCCATGTTGGCTACTTACCTTGTCTCTTTCGCGCTCATTTCTCCACTTGTAAATGCTCAAACATTTAACCCCCTTCAATCGTTGGGAGCTAACGGACAGTGGTTTACTGGTGAGTTAGTTATTGATACTTACCTGTCAATTTTTAACGTGTTTGGCAGGCCCAGATGTTTCAGGAGTGCCGCAAACCGTGCCTGGGGGATGCACAGTGGACCAAGTTGTTATTGCATCCCGCCACGGCTCGCATTATCCCGACCCGGGCCCCTACAAAGAATGGCTCGCTTTTGCAGCCAAAGTATGTAGAGTCCACGTTTGGTATTGATATTTTATGTATGACTGTTCGCTTTCCAGGTGAAACGCGGCACCTTCTCGGGTCCATTGGCCTTCTTGAACGACTGGACTCCCGCTGTTACCCATCCATCCGACCAGATTGGACGACTGAGCATCACGGGCTCCGACGAGACTTATGCGCTGGGTAGCCAGACTCGCCTCCGTTACCCAAATCTCTACAAAGGTGGCACCCCTTTCGCCGTTTGGGCAGACAGCGCCGACCGTGCGGTCGATTCCGCGCGCTTTTTCGCGAGGGGATTTGGGGGGCGGAACGCGACGATTTTGGGAACCGTGCTGGCGGTTGACCCAAAGGGTACGCGAGCTGGGGGCAACTCGTTGGCGACGAGTGAGCTTTGCCCAAAGTATATTGATACGGAGGGTGCAGATCAGGTCTGTGGAATTTTTGAGACTCACGGTTAGGCTGATTCCGACATGCGATACATGAACAGGTTGCCGTCTGGGATGATCTTCACGTTCCGAACATCGTTAGACGGCTTCAAAAGTATGTCAAAGGCGTTGACCTCACGGCAAGTGACATAACACTTATACCGTAAGTGTTTCACCCCTTCCAAGACGATACAAATACCCATCTGCGGTTGCAGACATCTGTGTGGGTTCGAAACGCAGATTCTCAACAAGCTCAGCCCGTTCTGCGAGATTTATACCGAACCCGAGTTTAAGCGATACGAGTATCGTCAAGATTTGCGTTACTATTATGGAACAGGTGCCCGCAGATCGAAGGAAGCGTGCGCATATAAGCCACTAATCCGAATATTGCAGGTCCAGCCTCTGGTCTCCCCGGCACGCTCATGCTGCCCTACCTCGACGCAACGGCGACCCTACTTTTGAACGGACCAGGATACAAATATCCAAATGGATTTACCCCTCCACCTGTCATCGTATCTTACACGCACGAGTGAGTGTACATTTGTTCGTCATTTTATCAAGTCGTACTGATTACCGTATAGCAATCAAATTAACGAACTCGCGACTGCCCTTGGTGTATTCAACACTACCGGTCTCCTTTCTCCGGACCAGATGCGGGGCAACAGAAAATATGTTGTCTCTCGCATCTTCCCCATGGCGGGCCGTATCGCGTTCGAGCGCATGACTTGCAGCACTACACCCAAACCAACCGTGCACGTGCGTGTTCGGGTCAACGACGCAGTCTACCCGCTTGACGAGTGCCAAAATGGGCCTGGAAAGATGTGCCCACTGGTAGATTTCGGGAAGGTTGTGAAGAAACAAGTGGATAGTGCGGGGGACTTCATAACCCGGCACGTGCGATTCCACTGGTTTCCTGGCCGAACGCTTATAGTTGTGGTTGTGGTTTAGGTGCGGACTCTCGCCAAACCAGTCGCAGTCGAAAGGTCGGACGACAATCTTCTGGGAGACGAATTTACCGTGGATAAAGACTGTCCGGCCGTGACCATAACACCTCTGAAGCAGTGTCACGACATGAAAATCAAATTAAATGTATTGAATAAATGCGCATCACGTGACCGTTTGAGATTGGCTGTTGTTTGTTTTGTGCGTTTGCTACAACGCTTCCGACGATGCGCCGCTACGTTGGTACTATTTTGGTTTCTGATGTGTGTGGGGAGTCTTCCAACTCTTAAATTCCTTGTTGTTCAGCACATTATACGTAAGGCGTGCAACATCATCGAACCCGCAAACCTCAGTTCTCACCCCGCTTTTTATATAAGACAGTAGCGCGTATACAGTACTCAGGCAGTACGAGACGGACGATTGATGGAATGCGCAAGGTCGTCAGTTGCGAACGGAAACGTGAGGAATTTTCAACTGTTTTGAATCCGTACCGCAGACGCGAACCAATACCAGGCCGGGTTGGCCTCATGATAGATATAGCCCACCCCAACCCAGACATCGCACACGTCGAACTAGAGTACCCCAACTTATGATAGAACAGCTGATCCGACTCAAGGTTTCAGCAGACCCCTTGGCGGCCATAAGTCTAGGTGGGGTAGGGTTACACAAACCTAGGTCCAGTCGAGGTTGTGATGATTACGGGCAGTAGTGGACACACGGCTGTCGAATGAGCAGAATTACGTGGCCCGAGTCGTTGGATCGTAAGCCCGCTTGGTCTTTGGAGTATCCTAACCAGCGATGCTCAATGCGCCTGTCGACTCTGGTACACTGTATTTGCAGGATCTTAACCGCCCAGGCCCAAATTGCACTTGTGCCGTTAACCAAGTTGATCATTGTATGGCACAGTATTGGTTATAATCGAAGCAAAGAATGTCAAGTCCTATTAGAACTGAAACGATCGAGGGCCCGGATGGCCCGTTTCATGCTTCGGTTGAACTTGATTGTGGACTGGTTAAAATGGGACAACTCTTCCACCAACTGCCGCATATCGCCTTGATCGAAGTTATTGAGGCTTGGCATATTTCCGCCCGATGAAACTGATCCACCTTCGTCAGAGCCTGGTGCGTTCTCTGGTTCAACTTGATTGTGTGGTGCACTTGGGGTCGCCTGCCACGTGTTTAAGAGACAAGTGAGCATGTCGTGCGAGGGGCGTCAATAGAAAAATGCGTACGTAAAGGTGTAGCCAAATCGACGAGCAGATCACTCGCACACCAAGTGCCCCGGGCCCTACTGCGCACTCCCACTCGCTGCTGGCATTTTGGCGGGCCAATGTTATTTCCTGGTTGTTCGTGTCTAGTCGGCAGTCAGCCTGGCCAGTTTACACTACAGAATAGTGAACGAAAACGTACTGAATACGGTGCAGCGCTGGTAGGCGGGCCAGCGTCCTGACGCGAATACCGGAGCAAACGCCTGCCATATTATCACGGGATCGAGGAGTTTATCATCGTTGGTAGTTGGTTTGGTGGGGACGAGCAAGCGGAATAGGGTGTGCTCGTGCCTATCGGCGCAGCGAACTGTCGCAACTACTGTATCGGCATTTTGCTGGTGCTTCAATTGAAAAATGAGGTTCTTCGAAGGATGCATGGCCTCAACGGACAAAGTCTCCATATCCTTTGGAAAAGGTGGCACTCGGGAAGGAAGGAAAATCGGGTTGATACGGTTAGCCAAGTATATATACGTGAATTTATGACACATCTGTTTTGCCGAGCGGGGGTGGTTCTAAGTCGAGGTGGCGCATGTCGGAGCTGTGTTGCAGCCGAGTTCATTTACGACGCGTGCCTTGTGAGCATTCATTTCCCCTTCCATTCTTTTAGGTTCTAGCTCCTCTCGCTCCACCTCGGGAGTTATAATAACCGATGTAGTACTCTACATCTTCTCCTTGCCTTGTGTGAACGCTGACTCAACCACTCGCTCATGTTTGGTCGCTTCTGTAAGGCCGCGTTGTGTTTCCCTGTACCAATGCCAGAGTATTACTGCCAATAAAGACTTTAACTCGTTCTCTGGGCGTCGACGAAGTCAACGCGCGGAACTATTCGGTTTACTACCTACTGCACATCTCAATCGAGAGCCATCCAGTTATGTTGTAATAATTATAAATCTGGGAGGGCAACCCGGGCGAGAATATGGCCTGCAAGAGACTATCCTTCCTACAAAGGTCTCGGTCGTTGAACTCGAATGTATGCGTTCTAATGGCTGAGCGAAGCGCCGATCATTGTTCGCCCTCCCGGCGCTTAATGTCCAGCATTGGTTGTAACCCGCCACCACCCCACTGCCCGCCTCGCCATACTCCCGTCCTAGCATATACCACAACGATATAATTAATGGCGATCGAAATGGAAATAAAACTCAAAAAAATTGACAGCACTCCCGTTCGGAAAAGCCCAATAGGGACGCCAGCCAAACTCACCACTTGTGAGCTCTCGCACGCGCTGCTCTCTTATTTAGTTCGAAAAAGTGATTAATATCTTCGTATATAGCTCCATACTTCTCCTTGCCTTCCCAAACCTCTACCACGAAACGGAAAGTCACGGAAGACCCCGAAGGAAACAGTGTGGCGCGCTCCACCCCAAGTAGGTTGGCGAGCGCACAGAAAGAGATGCAGTTTACTGTGTGTGAGTTAAACTTTCTCACGTTTTTCTTGCTATAATTTAGCAAAATCGTGCACAGCGCCGTACTTTATCCAAACGACCACCCCTTCTCGTCGAACGCCGCTTGCCGAGCTTGAGTCTGAAGTAGAAGAGAAGAGACGAGAGAAAAAGAGGCGGGGGTTGCAAGTACGGGGTAATATGCCTGATGAACTGCCACCTCCGCCATCTTCGCCCAACGCGTTGGCAGAGGCGCTGAGGCGAATCAGACCGGAGTTAGTGCAAGGTAACGTCATCTTGCTTTCAAACTAGCGGCTGCTCACCGTGTCACGGGATTATAGAGAAAGTTCGGGATGATCCTTGGAAGATTATTGTTGCTACTACTCTACTCAACAAGACAACCGGTAGGGCTGCGCTGCCAGTATATTGGAAGCTGCTTGAGCAATGGCCAACTCCAGGGGCTCTCGCTCAAGGTTAGTACGTGGAGGCACTTTGAATCTATCTGCTAACTATTGGGCGATGCAGCCGCCGCACCGAGTATTACCCAGATGCTCCAACCCCTTGGGACCCAGTCAGTGCGAACACAGCGATTGATACGATTTTCGAATGCATACGCTATGCACCCACCTCAGCTGCTTACACCAGTCACAATCAAGGCGACCTCCTCGCAACCTGCTTTTGAGTTCTCTGCGTCTTCGCAACCCCCGTCGCCACTCCCAGCGTCTCGTCCATCGCCCAAATCAATCCCAACCCCCGAAATGAACTCGCTCACTGAATATCCTCGGCATTTCTCTCCTAAGGAGTACCGGGCCATCCAACAGGCCTCCCCCATTGCGCACTTGCCCTTCACGGGTCCCTACGCGATCGACTCGTTCCGAATATATTCCCCCAACCTTTTAGGTGGTGGCGCACCAACGCGCGTGGGGGAACAACTTGAACGCATCACCCAACTACCCAGGAACGCCAGAGGCCAGGCCGAACGCGACGACTTTGACGAGACGCCGTTGTGGTATGATCCAGAGCTGCTTCGCGTGGACGGGGATGACGATGCGGAGTGGCGGCAGGTTAGACCTGATGATAAGGAGCTCAGGCGGTATTTGGTGCGTTTTTCAAATAGTGAGCATGGGGTTGTGTTCGTTGGCTGACTGGGCTTGTGGGATAGGTGTGGCGTTGGGCGATCGAAGGTGTCGCGTATCACCCGGAAGCGGGCCACACGTTTGGGCCCGCGGGTTGGTTGTATCTGAATTACCTTATTAGAAAATAGGTATCCCATATGTAGGCTGGTAGGTGTGGGCTAATATCTCTTGTTTGTATTTCCTGTTCCCATCTTTTCATGACAAGCCTTGTTTTATTCGTGTACACAGGCGTTATTGGCACATGTAGCAACCATTCTCCCCTCCTCGCCTCAACTCTCGTAGAATTTACTAATGCAATAGTTCTTACTTCAGATGATATCGTGTACCGAGGTTTGCTACTCGAACCCTGGTAAATTGCCAACTTGAAACTTTTGCAAGACGTCGGGGTCATCTAGATCCTGACGTAAAAATAGTATTCAGCTTTCTCCAGTCAGATAAAGAGCTCCCAACTTGTGCTCACGGGCTCAAATGAACAAAATATCTGAATATCTTGTTGTCAACGAGGGCTAGTGGGGCCCATGCAGAGAGCTGCTAACCTGTGGCGTTTGCGTGGCATCTTGTGGTATCTCTTGCGCATCCTTTGCTATCTGAGCCGAGACAAGGTCGCTACACAGGAACTTTGAGAGGGTATGCGAGCTGGCTATTGTGATACACATACCGGATTTTACGAAGCCTCTCTGGTAACGTGAAGCACTCGTTCCAGGTATCTGCAAATGCCTACGAATCTCTGTGGACAGGCGGCCTGAGTGGAGAGAGCTATTGTACCAACTTTCGTAAAGAATCCGCCGGTTGCGTCCCCTTCATATACTACCTCTTTAAAATTCGCGCCTGCGAAGTGAATCTAAAACCCGTATAAGCGCCTTATCATGAAATATAGTTCGGGATGCGCACGGCTGGAGAAGCGGAAGTCTGGCCATTCCAGCAAGGTGATTCTTTCCATTCTGGCTTTCCATCAAGGCACAGATAGTAGCGGAGTTCTACATATGTTAGGCTATTAGCCCAAAGTGGCGCGAGAAGACGCAAATTCACGCACGGTAATAACCACCAGCCTGGCAGAACTAATGGCACATGTGAAATCATATAACTCATCGTAGTGGCCGATACTTACATCTGAGACCAACTATTGGTCTGTTAGTTATTTGATCATGTGTGGAATGGAGGTAGCATACCAACAACCTCCGGTAGGTATCTGACGCGAACAATATATTATAAATCACCTTCAATCATGTTTGGTCAAGTCCAGTTCGGGGCGAAAACATGGAGCGAAGACATACTGGAGATGTGAGCCCATGGACATCACTGCCGGTGGTGTTTGTTATATCTGCCAGGTGAACTTGAGTTATCAACGCAGTTCCTTGAACGATACGATAGGACTCACAGAATCCTTGCGACCCATGTCCTTGAACTATATGCACGACGACTCAAAAGGTGTAGTTCACAGGGTTCGCGATACTCACGATACACTAGACAAAATATCGACACCGGCAGCTTGTTCAACTCGGTAATCTGGTCGTATGGTCAACACGCTGAAGAACATTGTGCGGGGGGGGGGGGGAGTTCTTGGGGCACCGACCCGACCAAATAAAATCCGCGACTTACCATTACACTTTCTGTGGCGGTCCGTTTATGGTATACATCGAAGTTCTCGTCGGATGTTAGGCAATTCGATATATTCATAAGGTCCACTCGTGCACCTATCAATTCCATACTACAGTCGGGTTGTTGTGGCCAGACCAGTCCGTGATAGTCATTGGTAAACTTGTTCATTTTTAGTTAAAGTTCGTCAACCCACTCCAAATATGTATGCAGACCTACCAAAAATGCAACATGTCGGGTATTTGGAATGAAACCTCTGTGAAGTAGCCTGGATATATCCCTCGTCTCAACCCATTCTCTCTGCTCGTACTTGGAAGCTTCCAAGCCAGAATCTGGACCTAAACTACGTAGGCTGTCACAGGTAGGTTAGTTAGCAAGGGCGTCTTTTAGAAAAGCCGCATTTCAGGCGCCAGCAACGCAGAGATCTTGCTAGTTATTCTGTAGAAGTGTTAACCGAGCTCCATGACGAGAGGGATGTTAATGTCTGCGTTGCCGGCGGCCCCGCTATATACTTGGACGCGACACCACCCACGCAGGAAGCATATCCAGTAATCCAAAAGATTGAGCGTCCAAGAAATTGCCTCCTTTAGTGGTATCCAGTGGGTATGACGTGTCCGGTGGCAGTTCAGAGCAGAACCTAAATCAACCGCCCAGCGCTTGTGTCAACAGGCTCCTGAGTGTTGGTACCCGCTCCCCCACAACCTGCCGCCGACACTCTTTCGACCCGGTCTGCCCTCGACCAGACACGGACCTCGTCGATGTGTTTGTGCTGCTGAAGTTACTATATCCTACCTGGTCCTATTTTCCTAACGACCCCCGTCTCATCTGCGTGCCAACCACCGCCAGGCGCAGCAACACCTTACATTATTTTGGACTAGCACATTTTTTTCTTAGACTCGGTCGTAGCATTGTGTTATGGCCACTGCTGTAATTGCTCCTATGCCCGGCTTACCTGACAGAATTATGAACGATTCTCCACCCACCACCCCGTCGAATGTGTCCGGCGGCGGCGTCGACTGGGAGGCAAAGTACCATGAGGTATCAGAGTTGCTCCAGGAGACTAGGGCAGAGTTAGGTGGGTCTCTATCGTACTGGTTTTGGTTACTCGTTGGGTGATGCAGGCGGCTGGAGCGTGGGGACGGTGTTACAGACCGATGATATCATGTATGTGCTAACACGTTCCCTCGCTACGCAGATGAATTCCAGACCAGCTCGAAGGAGCTCGAGGAGGAACTTGAGCGAGAACTAGAAAGCACAGAACAGCAAATGACGGACCTCCGAAATCGCGTGGAACGTGTCGAGCGTGAACGGGACGACTGCAAGAACAAACTCACGACACTGCAAGGTACTCACAACACTACTGTTAACTCGTTACAACGTGAACTTGACGGTAGGCGCCTTTTCAATTCATCCAAGTCACGCGAGCTGATTCTTGATCGCCAGCCCTTCGACAGCAACACGCCCTTATCAAGGTCCAACTTAGGGAACTCGAGGTAGGGAACGACGATCTAGAACGATCTGAGCGCGAAGTAAGCAGCTCGCTGGCTGACTTGGAGGGTCGCTATGCTCGGGCACTGGAAGAGAAAATCCTGCTGGAGCATGAGCTGCAGGACCGGGTGGCCTTGGAGGAAGATATGCAGAGACTGAGGGACGAATTACGAGGTGCGCTAGCTCAATTCCCATACCCATCTGTTGCTAATCAAATCATTAGACGCTACTGAGGAATCCACCATCCTGAAGGAGCAGAACACCCGTCTGTCAGGACAGCATTGCGCCCTCGACGAACAAAACAAAAGCCTCTCAGAAGAGCTCTCCCGGATGCGGGAAGAGCTTGCCCAGGCTCGCCACCTCGTCGAACTTGCGCGTGATCAACCGCAGTTCCCGTCGGCGCCCTCGACCGCCACGAGCTCCGCCAAATCTATATCATCACACGATTCGCGCTCACCCACCCCCTCGGCCGCATCCCGCACCTCGTCCGATCTCCAGCTCGAAGACCTGGTGCCGAAATCTGCGCCGCCTAGGCCTGGGCCCGGACTTGCGAGTGCAAATGCGACGCCTCGCGCCAAGTCGGCTATTCCTGTATCCCCATCGACTAGGACTATGTCTGTGACACGCCGACCCGGGACGGGCATCGCTGTCCCAACTGTTGTGCGCACGCCAAATGGACAGTCTGCACTCCTTTCCCGAACTGGGATTGCGCAAAACTCCAATGGCACTCCCGACCTGCTTCGACGCAGCACCACCCTACCGGCTTTATCGTCCCCAGTACCAACTCGACTGCCGACCGCGCGGAACTCTCCTGCATTCGGAGCTCCGCCTGTTACACCACGCCCGCGGATACCGAATGGCACTTCTGGGCTTGGTCCGAGTACAACCACGAAGCGCGGGACGGCTGTGCAGATGGTCGGGGAGATGCGTGCACGTGTTCGGACGCTCGAGCAAAAGATTAATCGGGTGCCTTTGCCACGTATTCGGAACGCCTCGTTACGAACACGGGTGCTGGGCGGGAGCAAGGAGAACGCGAATGAAGTGGCCAACCACAAGAACCCGGAGAGCGGGGCAGAGAGTCCAGGATGGGTGATAGTTGCGGATGGATCGGGAAAAGGCATGAACGACGATTTACCATCCCCGTCTCCTCTCCCGCGCCAACCGCTCGTTGAGCGCGGAACATTTACCAGCGAGCGGACAGAATCTAAACGCACGTCGTTCTCGAGTGATCGATCACGCCGATCGATAAACGAGGATCCCCCGCCATCTGCCTTTCGCGGGCTGACGTCTCCGTCCCAGACTGAGTTCCCGCCTTCGGGGCGAACGACCCCGGCGTCGACTGTTGGTTCCAATCGAGTAGTGTCGAGGACGAATGGTATGGGATCTGCAACGGGGAGGGCCACACCCGGACTTGGGATGAGTTCGAGTTCGTCGCTATTCGGAATGTCTATTCGGAGGCCACAGTCGCGAAACGCTTCGCACGGGAACCCAACACGCGGCGGTGGAATGGCTCTACCTCTACCTAGTATCCCTTCGCTATCGCGTATTCCGTCGTCGCCGCTCCCTGGGATTAGCAGCCTGGAATTGCCTGGGCGTCCGGCGACACCGATCGGCCTAATGATGCTGCCTGTGCCCGTTGACCGGAGCCCATCCAAATCTGACAATGTTGCGCCGCGGAGGTCGACGAGGAGGTTGTCATTACATCCGTCTGGACCTGGCGGGCTGGGTAGCGCTACGAACCCAGCGCTACCCGCTGGATTGACGGGCGGGGAGAAAGCGAGGGCTACTAGCAATGTTGGAGGAACGCGAAAGCCAGTGTCCCCTCCAGGACGAGGGAGCGTGTCACCACCCGGAACTGGCAAGAATGGGATGGGGCCGAGCCAGAGTATGCTTGGGATGAGCAGGATTGGCCGGCCGAATTCGCTCGGGCTTGCATCTAGCCGGATTGGTGCGCCTGCTGCAAAGGAGAAGGAGGTTCAGAAATCTGGGAGGTTTAGAAGTGGGAGTGTGGGATGGGGAAGAGAGCGGTAGTTCATAATTCCTATCTCCTTCTGGTCTTTTTTCGGTCGATCGTTAATAGTCGAGTCTGGGACTTTTTTTCGCCCCTTCGTTTAAGCCTGTTCTGTGCTCTTCTTGAAGTCATGGTAATATCCGAATTTTCTGGGCTTTTTTGTCATTTGATACCACGTCTTCCTTGCTGCGTGTTCTCATTTGTATTGGAGCCTTTTATGACACTCAACTTTATGTATTACGATTTCTTTTACGCATTTTCTACGAAGGCAGGAATGATATGACCTGAACTTGTATGCGAGCATGACGGGAGGTTCTAAAAGTAGATGCTGACTAATCTCCCGAGTTTGTGAACATTTGTTCCTATCTTGGGCACCACTAAACTTGTATCCAAACCGGTTCCTTGCTTTCTCCTCACCTGTATCGCTACTTCACTTGGTCGTCTAGTGTCTCGTGTTGGAAATCCCTGCTGCCTTGAATGTCAAGAAATCACCACGGTCACACCTGTCATTTTCTGAGACTGCCTTGGCCCACGTCTTGTAAATGCGAACAAATTCCTGCTGGTGACGTGTGAGCCCCCAAGCCGAAACTTGACCTACGGTTGTTGGATCGAATACCCATAAAGCTCGTGTGCAATGTCTGAACGGAACCGACCTAAACTCCGTCCTTTCGAGTGCGTGTCGTAACCAGAACAGCCCGTTTCATCCATCGTATTTCGGTTCAACTCCACGCCGTCGAAGCATGGTCAGCCTTCGAATGTCAGTTCTTTCATGAGGCTCCTGAGAGGAACTTCGCCAGTCAAGCGTTTGAAGCGAATTGCAGTCGCAGGTGACGTAGAATGCGAGCGAAATTAATGTCTCACAATTCATTCTTGTTCGGAATGAAGCCTCGAGGCGACGTAGAACGTCCACTTGTTCAAGTTCTAGCTCGGGAAGCCGTGAAATGCTGACGCGTGTTGTAAAAGTTGAAGGTGGTGAGAAAATTCTGGTGGTATAAAGTAGCTGGCTGGGAGACGTGGTAACTCATCCTCCCCTTCTCTGCTAGGATGGTTCGCTTTGCATTGCTCTCCGTCGTTTTTGCTACCACTACGCTCTCTGCCCTCGCCCAGTTGGGAAGTGGTATATACCAAATCCAGGACTATAAGGGGCGACTGCTCACTATGAACGACGAGGGTGCACCATGCACGGTTCAAAGGACCGAACCAGATAGTAAAAAGGTATGCCCGACCGGATGTGGCAAACTATAATTATCGAACCAATCGTTTTCGCAGTGGGAGGTTACACTCGAAGGGGACACATACACTCTCAAAAGTGTAAAGACCGAGACCTTTGCTGGCTACACCGGGTCGGAGCACGGTGACTTTGTCAAAAACTTGGGCTCTCAGTCGAGCGAATTTGTGCTCAAGCAGGTTGTAGAGGGGTCCCCTGATGGACTTTACTAGTAAGTCGTGTTTTCCTGGCTCGGAGTTCAGCGCATGGTCTCACGTCTCGTTTTGCGGGATAGTATTTCTGTCCCGAATACAGACCTTGTGGTAGCTCCTGATGAGCGTGATCCGTTTAATACTATCCCAAATGTATGCGTATGCTACTTTTTATGTGACGATTAGTCTGACGATTGGGGGGACTCCTTTAGGTTAGGTTGGAGGAACCGGACGATCCCGCAGTGCCAGAGCCAAAGGCGGTTTGGACCTTCACCGAAAGCCCTCAATTCTGAAGGCAATGTATTGGTTCCCGTCCTTTTTAGCTCAAACCGCTAAGAATTGAGGGCTCTGACCCAGTGGAGTAGTTGGTCGTACGCCTGGTTTCTTTACTAGTGGATATTTTGGCATCGAGTCCTGTGTATTTATCGCATTAAGACATGGGCTTGCTTTGTCTCCCTATATGGTTATGCACGTTTAAACAGCGTGAGGTGTGGAGGGGTGTGCGTTTTAGGAAGACAAAGTCACGCCTAACTCCCGACGCTCGAGTTTCAGTGATATAATTGTCCCGGCAAAAAGAGTGCACATCAAGATAGATCATCGCATGAGATCTGTATTGCAACAACGGCGTGCGAACTTATTCCTCGTCATAACTGGCCACGAGGTCGTAGCGCGTGGTTGGAACAGAGATATGCAAGTATATGCGCTTGTGGTTCCACCTCAGGGTAATTAATTGGCAGTGGCTATGTTTGGCTCGGCGGATGATCAGGGGTAGTGACGGCACAGCGCTTGACCAACATTCTCCGCGACCACCGCCATCTGCCGCGGGACCTCCTGCGCGCTGCCACTTGCAACTTGCCTGGCACCTTACCCACACTTTAATAATCCTCGCTGGCGCGGAAGTTGGCCCTTTATCGCGGTGGTGCGTGTCTGGAACACCTGCCGTGCACTCGGCTCTGCGCTGACCATCTAGACCGCAGACGTCACCCGGATGACCACAGCCACGGGCCAACACACCATACTTCTTGCCATATGCCCCCCTCGCACCACCCCTCGTCGCGAACCGGCACCACCCGCTCCGACTCGACCGCCCTCCACCTCTCGTCCTGCACCACGACACCACCCCGCTCGGCCAACTTCTCTCGTCACCAGAGTCTGAACGCCTCGGCACCCGCATGCGCCCCGCGTTCGACGCACACAATTAGCAACCCCCCGCCGCTGGCACGCTCCCGCTCGACACCCCCTCCGTCCTCCCCGCCCGTGTCCACCCTGCCCGGCTCTACGTCGAGCGGGGCCGCGCCGGTCAAGGCCACGCGCTTCGACCGGTCGGCGCTCCACGACCAGTGGACGCGCTTCAAACGCACTACCGGCTTTGGTCCGCCTGGCGGGCTCACTGCGACTGGGACGGGCACTGGGAGCTCGAGTCTTGAGGACAGTGGTGGACTTGGCGCTGATGAGGATAGTCGGTTTCGGCAGCTTAGGGGGAGTGAGGGTGTGCGGTGGGGCCGGGCTGTTGCGCGGACTGTCACGTCTGACGGAGATGGCAGTGGCCCCGGGGCCAACATGCGGTTATGGGGGCGAAAGCACCGGGACGACGATATGGAGATGGGCAATTCAGAGGGTGGGAACGATCATACGGTGCGCTGGGCAAAAGTTCGCCGGCACACGGACGGCGAAGTAGACGCTCCGGACGAGCCCGATGACGAACTTGATGACGCAGAGGTTGATGCTGTTGTAGTTGACAACCAGGTCGGTGCCAACTTTGTCGGTCGCGCCTCGAAGCTCATACTCTTGCATAGTTTCTGTCTCTGGACAAGTCGACCCAACGCTCTCAGTCTACACATCCTAACCACCAGGATGAGACGGTCACGCCTCCCACGGGGCCAACAGGCAGCGCTAGCAGTGGCGTAGCCGAGGGCCGGGCGATGGTGATGCTGAGGTATCGAGTGTGGCCCATCATTGAGCGCTTTTTTAGGTACGTCATTCGTTTGTACATCTCTGTTCTACTCCTCACTGTGATTGTAGTTTACAATTTCACGACCCTGCAGCCGAAGCGCAGTATCGAAAAGAGACGTTTTACACTGGCAAGACACTCGCGTTTTGGGCTGCGTGTTTTCTCTGTACGTCTTTGCGCCAGGGTTAGTCTTCAGGGGACTCATTTGCATCAAATGCAGTGTTGAATTGGATACTGGGCGCGGCACTCCTCACGAAACCCTATGCTTTACAAGACAAGATTTTCATGTTTGGTGTCGTCCCGTTTCTCACTGTACGTGCGACCTTTCATCCCCGTAGATATCCCTGAACCTTTCCCTAGGTTCCTCTTCCCGTGTTCATCACCTTTGACTGGCCACGTTCGCACCCGTGGATATACCAAGCTTGGCTTGGAGGCGCCGTCTGGTCATGGGGGTTTTACAACATTCTGTTTATGCATCTATGCGGGATATATGGCCAACCCGTCCATTTCAGCTGTGGAACGAGGGACTTTTTGGTCTTGTTCTAGTGAGTCCTTGGTGCTGTGCCGTATGATGGATGATTGACAGTGGAGCAGCTACGTCACTGGTCTTCCGGTGATTGCGATATTCGCCATGCAGCAGAATCGGACGGTGCAGACGACTCTGGTTGTTGCGTTTATATGTACGGCTGGTTCCCTGGTGAGTATTTCGTGTCCATCGCTTGGGCATGTCAACGCGGGGGAGCGTCGACGCCACCCGTACCACGTTTTGTGACGCCATGCTGTGTTCTCGAGTACTTGATCGGGATTGGATCGGGTCTACATGTGATTTCGGTCATGCTCATTTGCTTTTTCCAGCTCTTGCCCTACAAACGCAGTTGGATCAAGCACATTTTGAATCTAATCATCTACCACTCGTTTGTGCTCTATGTCAACTGGATGCGCGAGACGGCCGAGCGTCGGCTGTATGTGCTTCGAGACCAGCTCAAGACGCAGTACAAGCAGACTCAAAAGGCGCAGATTAGTGAGAGAAAGAGTTCGGATTCGAAGAGGCGGTTGACGAGTTATATCTTTCATGTGAGCTATTTTTATTGTCTTGGAAGCACGAGACTGATGGGGATTATAGGAGGTGCGCGTGCCGCTGAATACGGCGCTGTTGGCGGCGCAGAATTTAGCGGGGACGGGTGCGATTCAGCGGGAGAATGAGATCGAGTTTAATGCGCTCGAGGGAAGTCTGAACATGATGAGCAAGGTGCTAAATGATGTCTTGGATTTTAACCGAATGGTGAGTACTCTTGTGAACTTGTCGAGTTTTCTTCATTTGTTTTGTAGGATTCGGGCCGATTTGAGACCGTGTCCAAACCGTTTGCGTTTCATGCTGTGATCCGCTCGATGCTCGTTCCGCTCGGTCTTGGTGCGAGCGCCAAGGGACTACAGCTTATTGTCGAACTAGACGAAGAGATCGACGTCCAGGCGCGTCTGGCTGCCTATCGCGCACAGGCCCAGGATATGTTTTTTGGAGGGCCCATTGACCGGGCCGGGCTCAAAGCACGGGAATGCGAGGCGCGCAAACGAGTGGTGGACTACGAGACTCGACAGCGCGCCGAGGAATGGGTCGCAAAGCGCATGGCCGAGGGCTCGGACGAGGACGGGATCGTGATGGGCGACGAGATGCGGTTGCGGCAGATTGTGACCAACCTGGCGAGCAACGCGTGCAAGTTTACGGACCCGGGCGGGAACATTACCCTGCGCACCAAGTTGATTATTCCTGGGTCGGAGCATCGGGGTCGGGTGTCGGCGGATCATCAGCGGCTGTCGACAGACGGCGGGAGCAAGTCGGAGAGTACGGCCGCTGGGGATTATGCCCCCCCTCCGCAGTTTGGACGTGGGCAGAGCGCAGACTCGGCAGACGAGGGCCGGACGCTCGAGCACATTGTCGTCCGGATCGAGGTGGAGGACACGGGTGTGGGGATCGGTCAGCGGGATATGGAGGAGAAGCGGCTGTTTTCGGCGTTTATGCAAACTTCGAGCGGGCTGCGCCAGGGCGGCAAGGGCACTGGTCTTGGCCTTGCACTGGTGCGGCATATTGTCGCACTGAGCGGCGGGAGGCTGGGCGTCAAGTCGAAGCGTGCGGTTGGGAGCACGTTTTGGATCGAGCTTCCGCTGGGTGTTGGGCGCAAGGCTGTGGCCGGTGTGCATGCGGGTCGAGCGAGGGACGCTGCGGTGGATGCGATTAATTTTTCGGGCTCGATGGCGGTGTTGGCCGCGAGTGGGGGAGAGGAACTGGGGGCGGAACTGTCCCCTTTGACGGACCCCGGGTTGGGCGATATAGTCGTGGTCGATATAGGCGATATGGGTGGTGAGGATGTGCCGAGTCCCGGGCTCGAGGTGGCGCTCGCGTCGAGCAACGGGGATATGTCGAGCGCGCTTTCGTCGGGTGCGCTTCTTGCTGCTGCTGGGCCTGGGCCGCCGCTCCAGGGCGGGAGCACGCTGAGGTCAATCATGGTAATTATTTTATTTTGATTATTGAACATCTAATGGGCGTGGTGTAGGAACATGGAGGCGTCGTCGAACTTGTTCCACAGCTCCCGCTGGAAGCGTCTGCCGAAGACGCCCCGATCGTTGCCACGCGCACGCTCTCGCCAGACGGTACACGCCCGAGCGGCGGTGCATCGCCCGTCACATCGCGCATTGGAATGTCGGACCCGTCTGCGTCTCGGATTGTCTTGCCAGATCCAGGCGTGGTGTCACGCGAGAAAGGGCCCCCTACGCCGCCTGCGCATCGGTCGATGCCGTCCGAGTCGTCGCTGGCAGCGCTCAAGGTGAGCGAGTCGAAGCCTGGGCCGTCGCCGGTTTCGGGTCCAGGAAGCGGATCGCCCGTAAAAGCGGATAGTCTTGCGCCGCTGAGGGTGCTGGTCGTGGACGACGATTGTACGTATTTGATCGCCCGAGATCTGCATGAGTGATTGACGGACTGGTTAGCGCTCACTCGACGGCTAATGACGCGGATGCTTACCCGACTCGGGTGCACGGTCGACAATGCCGAAAACGGGCAGATTGCGCTGGACATGCTGCTTGCGCCGCTCCCGACGCCCCGGTCGCAGCGGTCGCAGTCGTCGGCCGGGTTCCCGTCGGTCGAGGCTGGCACGATTATGCCGAGCACTGCGTCTTTGGACATGGCCGAGTACAAGTATGATGTCGTGTTCTTGGACAATCAGTAAGTAATCTCGGCCAGGGACTGATGCGGGGGCTGACATAACGTAGCATGCCGATCTGCAGTGGGGTCGAAGTCGCGAAACGATTGCGCAAACTCGAGCGGAAAGACTTTGTGGTGGGCGTTACGGGCAATGCGCTGACCGAGGACCAGCAAGAGTACCTGCAGGCTGGGGCGAACTAGTGAGTCGTGCATCAATTGCTGTGACTTGCTGATTGAACCTGTGACTAGTGTGTTGACCAAACCTGTGTTGGAAAAAAGCTTGAAAGCGATGCTAGGTGAGTCTCGGTGCTGCGCCGTGGATGCTGGAAACTGAATTATGGTACAGTGCTGGCGGATGAGCGGAGAAAGGCACCTGCGAGCTTTGCTTAATTTATTTGGTTTATACTCGCTTCGTTTTCTAGTTATTGGTTGTACATCTCATCTCCATTCGTCTATACCACAGACATTTCGTATTGATCGGGCAGTGGCTTGGCGTTCTAATTTTGTAAATGGCGAGTGTGCAGTATCTTAGCGCCCGCTGATGGTGGGGCAGTGTGAGGCACTGCGATGCCTCATTGTATGCGTCCCTAGCCCCTATATGCCCTAGCCCCACCAATCTATTGGCCCCGTCCTTCGCTCGGTCTGGAATCCCCTTGGCGCTGCTTTAAGACCGTGATCTACCGTCCTACCTGCACTGATCCACCACGATGGCCTCCCCCCACCACTCGGACGAGTATGCCCCACTGCGAGCTGCCTCGCCGCCAAGGTCGCCCCCGCAAGCGAGCAGTCGCTCCCCAGCGCCGATGTTCCCAGAGCCACAGCCCATGTCCCAAGGTAAGCGATGTGCGCCTACATTGCCGCTCTGATAATGACATCACGTGTAGCGTCCATGGACGAGATGCAGCACACCGAAGAGGTCGCACTCGGCTCGCACGGGCACGCCGAGCCGCCGCGCGATGGGAACAGTCGCGGTCCCGTCCGACCGATCCTCAAGGCGCACCGGCGCACGGGCAGCGCACCCGACCCGTGGAGCCCGGGCTACCAGCGCAACACGGCGCGGTTCTCGCAGCCGGCACCGGGCCAGCACAAGCGCGCGCCGTCGCTGCCGGCCTCGCGCCCCGCGGGAGGTCTCAAGGCGCGGGGTCCGGCGGTGTACGCGCACCACCGGCACGGGTCGGCTGATCCGGCTGCCCCGGTGCGGATCCGGAAGAAGAAGCCGAGCCTGGCCAATTTCTTCCGCAAGTTGAATGGCGAGCGGGTGAGGGAGCGCGGGCACAAGGTCCCGGGGTTGTGGCAGAGCTTGAAGGCCATTGTCATGAGCAGCTGTGAGTCGGGTGGCAGGTAGTATTGCGTCGACTGAGTTGTTGTAGGGTTGAATATCCTGTTTGTCTTTGTCCCGCTTTCGTGGATTGCGGCGCTGGCCAAGTGGAATTATGTCTATGCGTTTATTTGTGAGTGTGGTCTGGGCCGTGTGGAGCTGTTCTTATGACGTTTGCAGTGGCATTTATTGCGATCATTCCGCTCGAGAATATCTCCGAGTTTGGCGGGGAGCAGCTTGCGTTGTATTGTGGCGAGGTAAGTTGCCAATGTTGCCTCACTTGACATCTCACTCATATGACCAGAGCATCGGCGATCTTATTATCGTTACATTGCACAACGTTGTCGAGGCCGTCCTGGCGCTCATCCTGCTCATCAAGTGCGAGCTCAAGCTCCTCCAGTCGACTGTCATTGGCGTCGTCTTGTTGCACTGTCTACTCATCCCAGGCACTGCGTTCCTTACCGAAGGCACCAAGCTCTGGGAGCAGCAGCTCAAGCCCCAGGTCTCGCAGCTCAACCAGAGCTTGCTCACCATTGGGTTCGTCCGCTCATCTTGCCCAAATCACGAATCTCACCCCCCGTAGTGTCCTAGCCCTCGTCGTCCCCGCCGCGTTCTTTACCGCCCTGCCGTACAAGAACCCGACAGTGTACGCTCCGCAGTTTATAAACGAGACCGTCGTCAGGAGCGCCAACACTGCGACCGGGGCACGCTTCTTGAAACGCGCCGAGATTAGCTATGAAAAGCACAAGGCGTCGGCCCATGCGATGGAGGTGGCTGCGAGCGTCGTTGCGATTGACGATCTCACACGAGACTGGATGTTGCGCCTGAGCCGCGGGATTGCGGTGATCTTGCTCGTCATGTCAGTCTAATTCCATTATTGTTGCGCTTGTACTGACCGTTGGTTAGTTACATTGCCTCCCGATTCTACCTGCACAACCCGCCGGGCGAACACATTGTCGTCGAGACCGTGCACGTGCACGAGGACGAAGAGTCGGGCCACTACGGACACGAGGCCAAGCACCCGGTCTTGTACGACGAACTCGCGGCGCACGACACGCTCAAAAGGCGTGGATACAGCACCGAGGAAGAAGACCGAGAAAACTTGATCCAGCATATCGAGCGGGAGCACGGCGCAAAAGAGTTGATCGAAGAGGAACCCGAGCATCACGAGCCGCCCGAGATTGGGCCGTGGGTTGCGGTGGTTTTGTTGGTGATCGTTGTTGGGTTGTTGAGTGTCACGGCTGAATGGGTGAGTGACGGTTGTTTCCCTTGTGGAGGGATGCTGAGTGTATGCGTGCGTGTAGCTGGTCAAAAGTATCGAGCCTATTCGTGAGACGGAATTATTCACGTCCGAGGTGGGTCCATCCCTAATTGAATTTTGAATGGTTCTGAACCCGGCTACAGTGGTTCGGACTTATTCTACTCCCGCTGGTCTCGTACGCCGGCGACGGACTCAACACGATCATGTTCTTCATCCGGTCCAATCTGCTTTCCCAAAAGGTCACTCCGCCCGACGACCTCGCCAAGGCCAAGAGTATTGACTTGAGGTACGGAACCTTTTTTTGGTCCCGCTATTGGACCTCATGGTTTACGTCCGCAGTATCCAATTCACCCTCTTTTGGATCCCGGCGCTGGTGCTTATCGCCTGGGGACTCAACGAGCCTCTGACGCTCCTCTTTGGTACGTCCATGTCCTAGCTGATTTAAAACTGTACTCAGCCTGTTCTCTAGACCACTTTGAAGTCGTCGTCGTCGTAGGCGCATGCTTCCTCGTCAACTCGGTCACTCAGGACGGCCGTACGAATTGGTCCGAAGGAACGATCATGATTGGGTTCTACGTTATCATTGTGCGTATCCCTCCTTGCTCCAACTTGAAACCGTCACTGATGCTTATGTGGTAGGCGCTCGCTGCGTGGTACTACCCCGGTCAGGCAGATGCCCATTTCATGCTGTATTGCAAGTCGATTCAAGCGCTGTTGGCTTCCACCCCGGCGCAGGCTGCTCTTGGACCGTAGGTGGCGGAAGAGTCGGGCCGTGTAGGCTATTTATGATGGACTTGTATTTTTTGCTTTGGAGCGATGTGAATGAAACGAAGATATTTATAGACTGAATTAGCTGGGGTGTGATTTGTCTTGTGTGGAGTACGGGTCGGGGTACAGTGACCTATTGGTAGTGAGGCGATAAGATGCACTGGTAAAATGCTTATTGAGAAGTTAACGAAACTACAAGGAGGGAACTGGAGAAAGTAAAGGGTGATGCGACGTGTTTTACTATGAAATCAAGTATGTGTGGCTGTGGCTCGGGTCGTTAGAAAGTTCACAAACGACAGGTCATACTGTGTGCAAGTCTGCTCAAGGGTGCCATTACAGAGTCGAAAAGGGTTATAAATTTAGGCGAGGTCCTAGATCTAGAGGAGGGTGAAGCGCAAAAGAAATGGATATGTAAGACGGGGTGATGCTGGGAAACCAATAAGTCAAGGAATCTAGGGACTAGAAGAAGTAGACTGCCAGCCAGGCAGAGTGGAGGGTGGGCGGGAGAAGGAAAAGCAGTGTATATGCGTGACTACCCCGGCATGAAAGAGCGTCAGGGCGGTATAGCCAAGGTCATGTGTGTCACCGGCATAGTCTCGCGTACCACTTTCTTTCTGTGGCCCCCTACCCTTTTTTCGCTTGCGCGTACAGAATTTATTTCTTGTAATTTATATACACTATTTTCTATTTCCGTTCTCGAATACAAGCGTCACGTCGTCACATAGGCCCAGCCCCAATGCGATAATATATAGTCCGTGATGTACAACACTACGCTTGCGTAGGTACTTCAAACACCTCGCCTACACCTTCATGTATACCCACCGAACTCTGGCCGAACTGGAAGTTGAACCAGACAGCGACGAACATCATAACGAAGAATAGAACCAGTATGCCATATCGAACCACGAGTAGAGTGGCGAATATAACTGTAGATTAGTTCAGGATTAGCCAGGCACCATGACGTATATAAGCTACGGCGTGCTTACGGAGTGCGAACCCACAACCAAGAGCGCACCACCCAGCCAAGGTGCTCCACGGGCTGTCAAAAAGCATCCCAAAAGGCTCCCTAAGTCGACATGGTCAGTGCATCCACGACCATTCAAACAAAAAAGTCGTACTGTAGCGGCACAACGTCGCCGCCTTGCCGTGCTCCCAAAAATCCCCTGGATAATCGCTCGACCAGCTTGTTCATCGCCGACTCGAGCGCGGTCATGTACGCGTGCATTATTCCCGTCGGTAGGGGCACGTCGATGATCGAATGGAGTGCAAATCGCAACGCCCTGACTTCGGGCGAGACCCGGCTGTCGTACTCGTAGGGCAAGCAACTGGCGAACCGGTGACACATTGTCAGGTTCGTAACTCGGAAGTGGACGCCGAGTGCCAGTGGAATGTAGGCCATAAAGAACAGTATGACAAAAGGCAAGTACCAACGGACGACCCCCTCCCAGATGGGTTCTGTGAGGTCGGATGCGGGTACGAGTTCTCCGGACAGGGATCCAAGATAGCAGGCGAACGCTGAGGGGTAGCATCGCTGCATGAGCAAGAGCGACGAGCGAGTCATAAAGTAACAGTTTGTAGTTGTCAGGTGGCTGTTTGCTAGGGTTAGATACGTCTGGATGATCCGACTGCGTACTTACTAGGTTGGCATTTCAAGTAATATTGCCTCCAGCAGCCTTGACACGTCTTTTAGCCTTGGGACCTGCCCGCCAGCGGCTGTCTGAATGTGATGTGACACATGCACTTCGGCGGCCCTGACGCTCTCCCATGTTGCGAGTGTAGCAATCGGACGCGAGCCCCATCTACCATCCATTGCTAACCACGGCTCGCCGAGCGAGTCCACTCCACTCTGCGCGTCCTGTATATGGTACAATCCGACCTCCTGGATAGCTGTGTTGGCAGCGACGCCGTGCCGACCGGTACACCACCCCAGTGGCCAACCTGTCGAGGTAGATCCTACCTTTCCAAGTCGGTCGATACGCACGACAAAACGCTGGTCGCGAGCTGCAGTGAAAAAGACCAGGATGTATTCATGTAGGAACGGCAGTCGGCGGGACTTGCGAGCCTGAATGTGGGTAATGCGAGCATTGCCGAGGACAGGATCTAGACGAGCGTGGCTGTAGTGGATGTCGCGTTAGTGGACGCTGGGTGGATGAAGGCAAGAATATCACCTGCAAAATGTGAGGATATCTGTCTGCCAGTACGGGTTGGCTAGAAAGAAGCCTTGAGGATGAATGAGTTAGGTGGATAATTATAAAGTCGGGCGTAAACATACTTTGTGTGGGAGTCGATACTTTTGAAGAGACTACATGATAACGGGTAACTAATTGTGTATTTCCGCAAAGTATTGTGGTTTTGCTCACCCGATCCAGCCGACCCTCTTCGAGCAAAGACTCCAGCAGTGGGGGAGTTTTGGTTTTCAACCGTCAAGTACTGTGGTACTAAATACGTCCCAAGTTCCACTTCTTGCTGCGTTTTATTTATACGGGCGGGTGCTGGAATTTGTATGTTTGGGGCGTCGATTGAAACGTGCGCATCAGGTGGTGTAGCAAGGACTGGCAGAGGCAACCGACTGGGGCCTGCGCCAGGAGTTTGGGTTTCCTCATTTTGGGTTCGGGCCAAGAACGAAATCCGCATGTTTACCTTGAAAAGTTCATGAATAAGAGTGCCGGAGATGAGCTTGGACTAGCGGGGCATTCAACCCAAGACCTGTTGTTCCTGAAGAGTGGTTGTTTCGAACAAAGGGTGTTGTCAGGAACCTGACGGCGTTACGACCCGTAACCCCGAGTTTTAGGGAGGCGCCCGTTGTCGACTATGTTTGCTCAACCGAGACAGGGAACTGGAGTTTGGCAGTTGTCTGGTTCACCGAGCATGTATTTAATCTCGCCTGCTCTCTCGTCTGATACTACCCTCATTCACCCTACCTGGTGCCCCGGTACCTTTATCCAGCGCCTACTCGCAGCACACGATTGTCAGATTAAAACGCTCAGTATGTGGGCATCTCCAATAAAGTAAATAGCTTTCAACAATCGAGAGACGTCTAATAGCACAGACACTTCGCTGGGTCGGTGGCCTTATGCAAGGAACTCGTTGGGACTAGTATTATTTTACAAAACAACGGCGGGGTTCCGGTGCAACTGTAAATTGAAAATGGCACGCTAATGCTGTAAGTGCTCGACAAACCAGTCGAGTACTCCCCGCTGGGGTATTCGTTTCGGTGGCCTTGACTGCCTCGATGCGTTGATCGAGACCTCCTGGACCAGGGGCTGTTTTCCCAGTGCATGGTGCAGGACGAGGCAAGTGATGAGGATGAGCTCTCGACACTAAGGCAATTATTCAGGTACAAAAGGCTGCGTTTTACACGACACGCGCTGGGTAGCCCAAATTAAAAGAGAAAGGTCCTGGGCGCTTGTTCACTCTAATGACATGGTTGAATCACGTCATATGGTCACGTGTCTGCTGGGTGGCCAATCCAAAAGTCGCCGTCATGGTCGAATTTGGGTGTGGCGCGTCTAGATTCTCTCTGATCGCATTTTGCCTCTCATTGTTTGAACCGACAGAGTTATTGTTCTCCTATCACGATCACACATGATCGATCTGTCAAGGACGACTCCAGCTAGTGATATCGCCACCGCCCACTATCTTCGAGGCCACTTGCCCAAAAAGCGAGAGGAATTGTTCATTAAAAGGGATAGCGTGTAAGTGTTATTGTCCCCCTGTTCATACACACATCCAGGTCTCACTCGACTTTCGGCTCGAGGCGCCCAGGCATCCTAGTTCTAATCATCGAGCCCCCCCACATTTGGTAACGTCAAGTTTTTTTCTTCCACGCGTACGGCTCCGCACATTGTCTACCTTTGTTCGAACAAGCGATTGAATACATCGCCGCATGAGCGTGGTGGCTCTGGTGATATCGAGGGGTCGGCGCCTGGCGATCTAATTGTTGCCGCAAGCCACCCGGTTTTATTATACCGGTCGTGAGAGGCTATATAAGGGGGCAGCCCTGCCTTTCGTTCCCTCAGTAGTTTCTCGTTCTCTCCAACCAACTAAGCACCTACTTGCCAACATGTTCCACCGCTTGTCCTTGGTCGTTTTCACCTTGTTCATGTGCTTTGCCGCTGTTGTCCGCGCTGATTTCCCATCGTGCGCCCTGCGTAAGTAATCTTGCGAAGCTGTTCTAGAGATTATCCACGCTCTAACCGAGCCTTCCTATTGTCCAGCGTGCATCGGCCAGGCAGACCTCGGGAGCTGCAGCAGCACGGATAACGCTTGCTTGTGCCAGAACGTCGCCTACTGCAACGCTACTAACAACTGCTACCACAGCTCGTAAGTTTTGTAACATTGATACTCTTTCCTTCGACTGATTGCATGTTTTGCATGTAGGTGCAATGTAACCGACTGGAAAGCTGCCTACGATTACTCTGTCGCGATGTGTAACGCGGCTGTGAGTGGTGATCGATTTGGTTTGACAAACCGATGGGTTTCCTAATGTACCATCACTTGAGACTAGGGAGTTTACCAGAACTACATTCTCAATCCTCCTCCTTCCAAGCGCGACTTCGTTCCGGTCTACTTTGGGTATGTATATGCGTACCTATCGAACTTGCCCGAGTACTAACCCACTTCCTTGTTCAGCCGCACCGCCGCCGCTTGAGTGGCTAGATAGTCCGAAACTGGTGTCGATATATTTGCCGCTCGGTGACGCATAACTATATTCCATCATCTACACCCCCCTCTCACCCACTTTCTTCTACCTTTACTCCATTTCGTTCCGATTTCGATTTCGTTCAGGGTTTCTTCGTTTGTATATTGACTGACGCCCTTTGCGACGCCTTCGTTTGTCCATTGGCTTTCTATTTTTGTCTGTAACAATGTCCACGGGATTCGGTGTTTGTCACTTATTTGTGCTTATAAACCGTATGCAATCTCCATTCCGGAAGGCTTAGATTTCAGTGTTTTGCGCGCATATATGATGAGTTTATGCGCACTTCGGTCGTGTGTAAGATTGCGGGCGAGCTGAAATTATGTTTTGTTCATGTTATACTTCCTAACAACAACCTCAGATTGTTTCAGGCGTAAAGTGGTCCTTGTTGAATCTATTAACCTTGCTGCCCGAGTTACAAGTCGCGATCAGCCGGCTTTGACAACGAGGCCTCCGCAATCGAACTAGATTTCGTTAAATGGGACGCACCAGACAATTCTAGCTCAACTAGGCAGGTGGGAAGGTGAAATAAATTCTCAGACTTGCCAACGTGATAACGTTGCGATTGATCAGGAACTTGTCTGTCGTTGATACAAATGAAGGATTAGCTCAACCGGAGGAGAAAACTAGGGTTTGACAGTCGTCCGACTGAGGACCGGTCTTGTTCACCGCGGCACCGGAGATAACATCCTACGAGAATTGCAAGGGCACGCCGGTCCAACAGTTCGTTACTCAGTCTGAAACCTCGCCACATACGGGCTCACCGTCGGTTACAATACAGTTGTTTCCATTTCGACACATCTTCAGCCAGAGGTTGAGAGCTTTGCCACCCTGCAAAGAGGTTGCAAGCTAGTGCGATGATAGTTCAACGATACGTTCCATATCCTGTGGAGTACCTTCCACGCAATTAAAGAGCTTGCAGTAATTTGATGTTAATAAGAATTATTTAGATAAGACTGGTGTATAAATCACACCACAGGGAACGAATATTCACAACTACATTCCGGCCAGGCGGCAGCGTCACAAAAACCCCGTTCCTCGAAGTTCCTCCCAGTCGACCTTGGAGTCTACAGGCACAGATTGTGGGGGTGTTGGTTGAACGATGCTCTCGCCATCTGCTTGGATGCCAGTCGCGCTGTCGCCGAGTTTGAAGTTGACCCAGATACACAGAGGAAGCAGTAGTAAGAACACGCCAAAGGCGCCATACTTGAACAACACAGCGATGAACAGGACTATGAATGGTTGCCACGTGAGTACACAGTGAGGGCGGAGGTGTGAATAAGACGTACGCAAGGCAATTACAAGGCCCACGATGAACCAGGCTGCCAAAGTAGCCCAAGGGCCGTCAATCAACACCTCGGATGATGGTCTGAAGCGCAAGTTGAGTTATCAAAAAACAGACAAACTTGAGTTGGACGCACGCATTTGAGAGGTTGAGAGCCGCTTCGGGACCCAAGAACTGCGTTGCAAGCGCATCTACCAAGCTGTTCATCTTTTGTTCCAGTGCAGTCATATATGCATGTACTACTCCGAGCGGCAAGGGCACGTCGATGATCGAATGTAAAGCGAATCGAAAAGATATCATGGCCCGGGGTTCCCTATATTTCATGCCACATCGACAGTCCATGAGACCCAGGACGTACACATGAAAGGCTACCACCAGGGGGAGATAGGCGATGAAGCACATGATTGTGAAAGGGAGGTACCATCGTAGAAGACCAGCCCAAACGGGTTCCACGAGGGTAGAGGGGTCCACCATTCCACTAGATATTTCTCCCATGTAGCATGCGAACGCAGTTGGGTTGCAGCGCAGCAGCAGCAAAAGTGATGAACGTGTCATAAAATAGCAATTGGTGGTAGTTAGATGGCTGTTTGTTCTGCATTAGGCACGATTGGTCGAATCAAATTAAAATGCTCACTATGTCGGCATCTCCAGTAAAATAGCTTCCAATAATCTAGAAACGTCGAACAGCCGCGGAGGCGGCCCGCTATGTACCGCAGCTGTCTGCACATGATGGGAAACGGTCTCGCTCCGCTCCTTCAGGCTCTCCCAAGTAGCGAGTGTGGCAATCGGATACGATTTCCATCTACCATCCATCGCGAGCCAAGCCCCGTCCTCCGAGTCAATCCCGCTCTGCGAGTCCTGGATATGGTATACCCCGACCTCTTGGACCGCTTTGTTGACAGCAACGCCATGGCGGCCAGTGCACCATCCGAGCGGCCAACCGGTTGAAGCGGGTCCAACCTTGCCGAGTCTGTCGATTCGCATGACGAAGCGTTGGTTGCGGGCGGCGGTAAAGAAAACCAGGAGGTATTCGTGCAAGAATGGTGGTCGACGGGACTTTCGGGCTTGGATGTGGGTGATACGAGCGTTCCCTAGAACATCGTCGATGCGGGCGTGGCTGGGGAGGGGCAGGCTGGTGAGAAACGTTCCGAGAGCAAGGGGTTTGATATACCTGCAAAACGTGACGATATCCGTCCGCCATGATGGGTTGGCCAGGAAGAAACCTAGGTAGGATGGTCGGGCTTAGCTTAGATTAAAGTAGGTCGACAACCTACTTTTTCCAACACTTGAGAATTTGGACACAACTGAGCAATTGCTTCGATATTGAGCTGACGACCTTTAGCAATAAAATTATATGTGCTTACCAGAGCTGGCAGACCCTCGCCTTTCGAAAATCCCGCCAGGATTGGAAAATGGGCCATCATTATGATCGGGTTGAAGGTACACCCCGAGCTCAACCTCTTGGTGAAGTGTGTCCGTCCGGGTGGGTGTCCGTACGTGTAAAGCTGAAGTACCCGGCAAGATATGTGCGCGAGGCGGTGGGAGAGGGATTGGTACGCGACGCGGCCTGGGTTGACTCGATCCCGCACCAGGTGTCTGTAGACTCAAATGATCACCTCCTTCCATCCCGAGGTCGACTTTGTAAAGGATGAGACCCCTGTGGTGGGGATGTTAAGGGAGATAAGGTGACTCTCATGGGTGCTCGGACATTTTCGCGAGTCGGCATGGGAGAGCACAAACAAAGGGAGGGCCGAACCCGATTAGCTAATCCACTTGTCGCATAGATTAAGGGACCACATTAAGTCGTAAGTGGATCGGTAAAATCACATTTTGCTGGTACGTTGAGAGACCAACGACTGCGGGAATTTTAAGCCATAACAAAACATTCGAATTATGATTAGGGTCAATTGGTACATATGGAAAATCTGTCCGAACCCTCCAACCAGCCATCAACTCACAACCTTGGAGGATAAACTAGAAACGATTCCCGCTCTGCCTGCAAAACCGCAACATTAGAAACTATGTTCCCAAAGACCCCAGACGCCAAAAACACAGCAAAAATCAGACAGAAAGTGGTTATTTCGTTCACATTGCACGCATCCAGCATGCTCGATTAAACGAGATTCACGTAAATGAACATCATACCGAGCCCCCAAAATTAGCAATTAAAAATCCACATACCACAAAGCCAAAAAATACACCTTTTTGCGGTGCGCATCTCATGGCAGTCTTACGTCCCGGGGCACCACGGCGAGCAACTTTATACCGCTCATCAAACATCTTTGACGTCATCTCACGGTCACACGCTCAACCCAAACGGGTAACAGGAGCTAAAAAAACGGCAGGCGACAGCTTAAACGGGAAACTCAAAGTACGCATACACGTTTTATGTCGGCCGAAAGAACATGTGTGAGAAAAAGAATTAAAGAAGTGGGTGTATGCGTCGTAAAGCTCGGGCCTTGTGCATTCAAAAAAGCAAAAAGCGCGCCACCTCGACTCGGCACGCATGATGGGCGCGCGGGTGTGTTACGAACTTAAAAATGCGGATGCGCCTCCCGGTATCGTGGGGCCCCTGTTTAAAACTAAAAATCGAGAAGAACGGGGGTTTGATTGGAAAATGGTGGTGTGGTAGTGAAAAGCGGACGGTCTGACGATAACTTTACGAGTGATGAAAAAGGTAAATCCAAGTGCTGGTCAAATTCGGATGGGGATTACAACGGGGGCGCAATCTACGGCCAGATTGGGGGATCTGTCCTGTGGGGCGTACCGGATGGTGGCCATTACAGTCACGTAAATACTATTCTAGTCGCTCCTCGGGCCGAATGATACACATTATTGTAGCAACCGTTGGGGTGTTGAGCAAATCGTTGATGTGAGAAGGGGTGCCCGGCGTGGCGTCATGACACGCAGCTGGTACGGTGCAATGCCAGGTAAAGAAGGCCCAAGGTTGCGCTGCAGGTCGGCCGAGAGGTGGATTGCAGTCTGTTCTGGACTACGCTAGGTCCGGGCAATGATGCGTTTGTGCGGTCCTTGAGGTACTCGGCGTCAATGCGGAGCTCTTGAGCCGTGGTGAATGGGCGCCAGCGGGTGGCAATTCATTCCGGTGACGAATCTAGTAAAACTGCCACAAGTACCATCATAGGCGTAACCAGTTGCTTCCAAATAGCAGTATGTCCAGGGTTGGATGCGGGCGGTTGAAAGAATGTGTAAACGGCCCCGTGTCCCCAACCTCGAGTCTTGGCCGATGCAGGCTGTTCCAATGGCGTGTGGCGTCTACGGGAAGCGTTTGGATTGCAGGTTGTGCAATGAGCGCCCCAGCGCCTCCTAGCCCCGTGTGCAGTCCAACGAGCGCTGAAGAGCGTTGGCGTTCATCATGTTGATCCTCTATAGCCAAGATAGTCACCCAGGTAAACTGATAGTACGCCGGATGTGTCATGGTCTAGCCGAAGCCTAGGGAAGCCAGATACGGCGAGTCCTGGGTGACATGCGTGTAGTCGTGTCGGCCGAACGAGTGTGCTGTTGATAGCTGGTGAACGACGAGGGACTGAATGGTGTCGAGTCCTAGCTTGCAACCTTCTCGAGAATCTGGGGTGTCCCCAGTGGCCACCTAGGCCTCGCCTTTGCAGAACAGGTATAGCACCTGAGAGATGTCCCAGTCATCCAAGCCGCGGCAGATCGCCCAACTGGGCAGAATGAAAACAGACACGCAACGAATGGGCACATCCAGTCGCCGTCATATATCGTCGGTTGACCAAGCCAATCCAGGCCGTCGAAGATCGTATGCCAATCTCCTAGGAACGATTCTGGCGCCATAGACGACCAAGGCGACGAGGTGAGCTGGGACGTGCGCACATCGATGTCGGCAACGTGGATCGGATGCCGGGGGATGTCCGGATGACGGTGCTGGCGGCACGTGTGGGAAGCGTGGCTGCGGCAAGCTGTGGCTCGCGGAGCGGAAAGCACAGGTCGAGCAGTATTGTACATAATTTGGCTCCGAGGCGCTTAGCTCACCATCATGCTCCTTAGCTCCCCTCCCACCCGGCGACAATGACCTCCCGCCGTCCGTTCTCCATCCAGGAGCTCGCCGCCCGCTCGCGCCCGACGGGCTACGACCCAGCAAAGTCGCTCAAGGACCTCCTCCGGATCGCCACCGCAGAGCGCGACGCCGGCGAGCTCGCCAAGGCCGCCAACGATGTCGAGACCGCGTTTATCCACTTTGCCAAGGCGTCTACCCTGATGCTCGAGGACCTCCCGACGCATCCCAAGTTTGCCGAGCTCACCGCGAGTCAGAAAGAGGCCGTCGTCCTGGTGCGTTTTTCCAGCGTCTGCGCACATGAGGCTGGCTGATCATGGCCCATCGGTCTGCGAGCAGCACGGCCAGATGATACTCGATTCCCTGGGCGCTATCAAGCCGCTCGTGAGCGAGAGGTTTTCTGATTGGCGCACACGCCACCCCGACGCCGATCTCTCCGCCCCCGTCCCAGCCGCTGCCCCGCGCCAGCCGACCCGCCGCCCGACGCAGCAACAACGCCCGCCACAGCAGGTCTCGCATGAGGAGGAGCAGCGGGCGCGTAGAGCGAGGCAGCAGCAAGAGGCTCAGCGACTTGTTGCAGAGCAGGAGCGTCGCCAGCGTGCCCAGCGCCGCGAGCGGGACGGTACCGCGTACGACCAGGTTGCCAACATTGCTGCTGTTCGTAATAGGGAAAGGCAGGAGAAGGAGCGACAGGAAAAGGAAAGGCTGGAAAGGGAGGAGATCCTTGCGGAAAAAAAGCGGGTGCAGGATGCCACAATGAACGCTGCCACCGCCGCGGCCTTTCTCGGCTACCCGACACCCGCCTCTCTGCATACCCGTGTCAGACCCGAGTCCTACGAAGGGCAGACTCCGACGCCAAACCAGCCCGTGTCTATCCAACCCCAACAGCAGCAGCCGGTGTCCATGCCTGCACCTTTGGCGCCACCTGTCTCCATCCCCCAAGCGCAACACTTTGGCGACCATCTCCAGCGCTCTGCTTCAGCCGCTGGCCTCCCCCCGCGCACCGGGAGCGCCGCCCGAGTTTATTCCTCGCATCCACCAACGACTCAGCCCCAGCAAACCCAGCCAGCCCGCGTCCCCTCCCGGACCGAACATCGACCAGGCTCTCGCGCGGAACATCATCCCATCCGACCCGGTTCACGGGCAGAGCAACGCCAGATGCTACCCGCGATCCGCACGGATGTCTTTGGGCAACGCAACGAGAGCGCCCCAGCGACATATGGTCCTGGTATTTCGAAACAGCGGCGACCGAGCATGTCTTCGCCTGTAAAGGACCGGCCGCCCAACGCTGGGTTCGGATTTGGCGCTCATCCGCCCACAACAGGTCCTGGTTCGCACCCACCCACGACCCAGGCGCCCATGCCCAGACGTCGGACGTCCTCACATAATGCACCGGTCAGAGGTCCCGGGCCCGCGTTTCCGGTTGCGAGTGCGTTTCCGGCTCCGGGCGGGGTGGGTGTGGGGGTGGGCGTAGGTCTGGATACGGGTATGCGACCCAACGGAGGCTCAGTTGATGTGCGTGCGAGCGGGGGCAGCGGGTCGTTTGATGCCAGGCCAAACGGAGGTTCCTTCGACGCTAGACCCAATGGAGGTTTATTTGACGCACGTCCCAACGGCGGTTTATTCGACGCACGCACCAACGATCTATCCACACGTGCCAACGGCGTGTTTCCCGATATCAGAGCGCAACCTGTTGTGGCTCAACCCCAGATGCCCCAGGATATACTTCCGCTCGAGAGCCCGTCGCATAGCTGGACGCGCGAGCCGGAGGAGGTGCAGGTGCATATGCCTGCTCCGCGCCGGAGCGGTTCGAGGGCGGGACCACCTGTCCGAGGGTGCGTATCCAATTTCCTTTTTTATTCGAATATTAAATTGATTCATTTCGGTCAGGTCCTCGTACCCTCCACCTGTGACAACAACATCTCCCCCGCCTGGTCCGATATCGTATCCGAATCTCATGTCGACCCATCAGCGCGAGCAGGGGTACTTGCCATCTTCGCACTCGATGTTCTCGTTTGCCGGTTTCGCGCAGGCCCTTGCAGCCGAACGCGACGCGCAAACGTTTGGTCCGCCCAAGCCGACGATGAACACCCCGCCCTCATTACTATTCCAACCGAACCCAGATCCGACGCCGCCCGGCGGACGACCCGCGCCGCTGCCAAACCCATACGGTTCGACTACTTCCTCCCCGTCGAAATCGCAGCAGCCGGCGCAGAGTTATGCGGGACCGGGTGCGAACGCGGGCGGTGTGCCGACGTACCCCGGGATGCCACAGCCGCAGGCATCGGGTGGGGCGGTGTACCGCGGAGGACAGCCAGGACCGGGGCCGAGCAACTATGCGACGCGTCCGCCGCCTGCGGTACCCGGTAAAGATTACACACGTGCTCCACCACCTATCCCGCCCGACGTTGCCATTCCGCCCATCCCGTCGACTGCCAACTCGCCCAGTCAATTGCCCGACGAGCCCGAAGATGGCAGACTGCGGCAGGTCTTGCTTCCTGAAGAAGTGATCCAAAAGTTCATGTCGATCGCCAAACCGAATACGCTTCAGAACCGGGAGACGTGTGGGCTGTTGCTTGGGAAGAGGCGGGGTCCGGGCTTTGCGGTTACGACGTTGCTGATACCGAGGCAGCGGGCGACGAGTGATACGTGTGAGATGGTCGAGGAGGAGTTGATTATGGAGTTTCAGGAGTCGAGGGGGTTGCTTACGTTGGGATGGGTGAGTTCGTTTCGGTGTGCTGCTAGATCATTTTTATTAATGCGTTAGTAGATACATACGCATCCGACGCAGTCTTGTGAGTAGATTTTTTCGCAAGTTTAATGAGGATGTTGACGGATTTTTGTGCAGGTTTCATGTCCTCGCTCGATCTGCACACGCATTCGGGGTACCAAGCCTCGCTCAGGGAAGCGTTTGCGATCGTCTGCGCGCCTTCTCAGAGTCCCAAGTACGTCCACCTCTTCCGCCTATCCTCGATGAAAATAACATGTTTCAGTGTTGGTATATTCCGCCTAACGGACCCACCCGGCCTCCAAATCATCCTGAAATGCACAGTGAAAGAATCGTTCCACCCCCACTCGGCTGCCAACATCTACACAGACGCGGACCAAGGCCACGTCAAGATGATGAAAAAGCTGGATCTTTCGATCGTCGACTTGCGCCGACTCAGTCACTAGGCCCTTTGTCCATGTCCATGCCCACCATGCTTACATTCATTTTACTTCATCTACTCTTACATAGACGCCACTTTATGCCCTCCCATGCCCCGCTCTCCTCTGGGTTTCGCGCTCCACTACTCGATATCTTGATTCCGTTATACATGCGCATGTTGAACTCCGAAACCTGTTGTTGTACTCTTATGTTTCTTGCTTTTTTATTCCTTTTTTCTTCTTGATTTCCGTTTTGCATACCCTGCTCAGTTGCCTATCCACATTTGTAGTTTTTAGCTTTGCGCATAATCGAGTCGGTGCTGGGAAGGAAAAAAACCAAAGTAGGCAACATGTGGATCATGCCCCCTCGACCAAAGGGTCCAGCCTGAGGTGACCCGAGCACTTGTAGAGCCCAGAGGCGGGATTGCAAGCTATTTGTGAGGTGAGGTTGGAAGCGCTTGGCGCCTGTACGCAGTAAATTGTTTTCTTGGGATTGCCATCCTAATTACTTTGATGCTTTGAAGTTACTACGCTAAGTTTTTCAGAGCTGGCTCTTGAAATTCGACGTTTCATATGTATCCCTTCATCGTGCGACAAAGACAATTTCTCTTCTCAGCGCACTCAAACTATCACATTATTCTACTGCAGGATTACTGGAGTTTATCGAGACTCCAACAAACACACACTCTGGTTTCACAGCCTTATTCTTCGTCTCTCCTAACACCGACATTACCACCCCATCCAGAACCGTCACCCCCACCAAAACCACCACTTCCTGGTCAGTTGCTGCTGCTCATCCCCGCCATCAATGGAGCCACCGCCGTCTATGGCCAACTTGCTGTCCGGCGCCACGGGCTGCCTATTATCCTCAGGTGATTTTCCGGACGCTGTGCCTTTCTGGGCACTAGATATACTGCCCTTTACACGGATCCTGCCGGACGTTGGATTCTGGGGTAACTGGGCCACCTCTTTGGACAACGCAAGCTGTGTGCGAAACAACAGCCTGTTTTGTTTCCGTCCTTCACATTGGGGCATCTGAGGTTCCATATCCCCATACCTCTTAGCCATCTGTGACATTATGTCTATTGTACGCTTTTGGACGTTCGCCATGAGTGTGGAGTAGCTCGTCGTAGCCAAGTCGCATTCTTGAAGTACGGTAAGCAATGCCTTCGTAAATAAGCTTGAGACTGGAGGTGCGATTGATTCGTCCATGGCTGAGTCATTGTCTGGGATCTCCTGGGCCAATTCATCGTTTTTGCAGGCGGAGAGAAGGACATGGGTCTCTTGACCGTACCCTCCTAGGGCACCCCCTGAGTGACAACAGTCAAAAATAATTGTCTGATTGAAACACCCAGCTCAATATGTGCTTTCAAAATCCCAGGAATAATGCTCACTATATTATCGCCTTTCGCTTTGTGTAGCTGGTGGATCAATCTACCAAGTGTTTTATTGGTGATACCATGTCTGTAATGTTTGTTTGGGTCGTAGGCGCTTGACTTGATATTTGTGGCGCAGGTGCTTGGGTCGAGCTGTTCATCCCAGGGGCTGGAGTCATGCGGTAAGATCAACTGTGCGTATCCGTCACTGGAATGCCATTGGGTTGGAGCTTTCTGCCGATCGCCAATGCCTATTAGTTTACGTTAAAGTTACGTTCGTGGCCTCGTTGATTCACACACCCGAAAAATAAAAAACAATTGGGTCCGAAGGCCGAATGTTTTCGTTTAGAATCAAGTGCTTCCGGAATGCATCAAGAATTCCCTTCCGCGTGGCTTGTTCATCAAGCAAACACAGTAGTTGTTTGGGAGGAACGCGGAGAGTATCCACGAAGTAATTGTAAACGGAGGTTGCGTCTGAGACGCACCCATCTAGGTCGCAATGCGGGAGGTATTTGTGTTTATTTATGCCAATGATCAGGCCGTGGAGGTTGGTAAAGTCTTCGAGCCGCCCATCGGTACCCTCTTGACACGGCTGTGATTCGAAGCGAGAGCTAAACAAGCGCTATTTCCGTCGTAAAAAGGCAGTATTTCTCACCAGCTCGTAGCTTTGTCCTACGTGTTGCTTAATCCCTTTCAGCTGTTGTTGTTAGGACAGAACGTATCAGGTAATCCTCATTGGAGGCGGTGTATGCAAACACTTACTCGATTTTTCACAGTGCCAGAGTCTGGGCGATCAGAAGGTGTGTATGCCCAACAATTTAGCATAATGTCCCACAGCAGGCCCGCCTCATTCTCCTTGAATGAGGGAAATTCTCCAGGGCGGTCAGGGATTTGTCGCATCGCGCACCGGGCGTGGCTGACCGCCATGTCCTGCTTGCCATGAAATGGTATCTCGCCCGTGACAACTTCCTAGACCCCATATGAGCTCCGCCATATCTGAAAGCTAAATGTGTCATCTCATACCAGCAACGTCTGGCTCGATATAGACTCGTCAGATAACCTTGTTGACGCGAGCCACGACCACTTACCATCCCGAGTGCATAAACGTCCGCATTTTTGCTGCGTTCTGTAGAACCACTGAGTATCTCTGGAGCCTTCCGGATATTTGTTAAGCAAAACTAGTAACCCAATATGCATAGCTGGAGGAACCACTTACCGCCCAACGTATAGAAAAATTTGAGCCATTAGTCGTCACCGAGAAGTCCAGCGTACTTTTTTTCAGCACGGTGCACCCGAAGTCGGCGAGCTTTGCCACGCCTTCGCTAGATATAAGTACGTTTGCCTGTAGTGAGATCTTAGAGGTGACTATGTAAGGGAGATGTGCCCCAAACGCTCACGCTCTTGATATCACCATGTATCTGAAAAACATGTAACGTTACACAAGGCAGTGTGGCTAGATATGTGAGGCAACCTACTGCGCCGTTCTCGTGCAAGTATGCCACTCCTTCAGAGATCTCGACGGACTGAGCATACATAATTGTAAGTCGGTGTATGCACACAACGGGTAATGACGTGAACCCACTAGTAGGTAGCGGTCTACTGTCGGATCACGCTTTATGTACTGCAACAGGGTGCCATTATCCATCCAGGGCGAGATCATGGCCATGCGATCTCGGAACTGCGCTAGCCCCAGCAGCTCCAACACGTTATTGTGCTTGAGGCGCGACCATACATATAATTCATGGGCCGCGTCCTGTTACAGATAGACAATATGCAGCGTTAGTTTGCGGACCTGTTCGACCAATTTCTATCTCCCCAAGGCGTACCTGTATAACCTTGCACCCGTCTGGATCGTCTTGAAGGTAAAGCCTGCCGCACTTGATTGCCACATACTCTCCTCCAGTTAACCCCCCCAGGTATATATCCCCGAAGCCACCTCCTGCAATAGGAACGCTTCCACATTTCTCTAAGCTGAGTCGGTTAGTTATGTCGAGACACCGCTTGGCGAGAAGCGCAATGATTTCGGAAGCAGGCTGATACCGAGAAATGGTGCTATGCATTGAGACCACGCGTATTAATTTGTATTGACTCTTACGAACCATGTTGCGCGATACCCTGATGGTGGCTCTATCGCTCAGTTTTGTGTCTGGACGTGGTCAGTGAGCGCTTGCTACGATTAACGAAATTACCATACCAGTTGTGCTTGGCAGCATGACTGTGACCCAGTAATGTCACTAAAATATAAGTACCAGATCCGAGCGTGGGGTTGCACAGGTTATGGTTGGGACGAGATAGGTGGGTAGGGTGCTCGTTACGGAACTCGAGCGCCCACCTGCACATGACGTTGGCTGATGGGCAATTGCCAGTTTCGGGAAGCAAGCGCCCATGTCGCGCTTGGTCTGCAGCCTGTTTCCTGGTTGAGAACAGGTCACATCGTGTTCCAAGTCGACCAGGAATCAATAAAAACCCCCTTCCGAGCGCCGTAACATTCCTAATGCAACTTGTCCAGTGTCCACGGCATAAGTTACGTCAAGGCGCCTGGACCAAAATAAAACCGGATGACCTTGACATTTGAAGACTTCAAGCTGCTTGTATTCAAGACGTATACATTTCGTCATGTACGCATTAATGTATTTGCTCATGTTGGGCGGAGTTTGAAGCTGACGAGGTTCGGGAACTTCCGGGTTCAGAAGCGCCTCGCGCCTAAAGGGGAGGCAAGTATTCGGGGAATTTCGGGCGCTCCTTTAATTACAACTTCGTGACTGCTCTATTATGCTCTGCGTTTCTTTGGTACCTCTAGGCATTTCAAGTCATCCGCTTCCTATTTGTGCCAGGTCGGGAAGATCAACCTGACCAATTTCACTGATTTTAGTTCTTCCGAAACCGGAACATACTCTTCTGGAGCCCAATCGTAACTGCGTCCTATGTCCTTCAGTGGGTTTGCGGTGTTTGGCGATAAGCAGCGAGAATAATATAAATTTCGTTTTATGGTTACAACGAGTAAAGCAGTTCGGCCAGCGTGGTTGGGGAATCCAGATCCTGTTGTAACCAGTTAGCCACTCGAACGGCTAATGAGCGCTCAACCGTTACTTACAAATCGGTGAGATGCATATAGCTTTAGGCAAGGTGAGCATTAGTTTACACTCATCCAGTGTCACACTCTACTGACCTGTGGTACTTGACTTAGTAGAGCTCCGCCCATGGACATATGGTACATCTTCAGAAACCTCGTCACATGATTGCTATCACGGGGAGGAAATGAGTAAAGAGAAGCCTTGTTCAAAATTTTACTCACCGTATGAGCTCCATCCTCCTTGACAGTGACACAGGTCCCTGCGCCGCACCCTCAGCATCGTAGAATCCCTTTATAGGATACCAAGGTCAGTTTTGTTGTTCACTGCATGACGAAAATGTGGACTCTACTTTATTAAAAATGCTTCCGGACGAGGAGATACAATATGCAAATTCCTCACTTGCTGCGCTCGAAAATTGCAACTAGGGCAAGACGCGAGTTCCGGTCAGCGATGAAGTAGTAGCAGTACACAACGTACAACCCTGTGGCTACTGTTCCAGGTACCAGGTACGTAACCTTCCCATTTTTCCCAGAAATACTTTCCATCGCTGCCCGTCTGTAGAGTCCAGGGCAGGCCTATCAGAATTCAGGGTAAGTAACCTCCCGGTACCCCAAAGCAACTTACGTAGGAAATTGGGGGCATGGCAGAACTACAGAGCAAAGACTAGAGGTAAGTTCAAGCCGGTGATCATGTGGTGGGACCCACGTCGATGACAAGCTGTACATTGTACATATACATGTCAATTTACGCCAAGTAGAAATACCCAGTTGACTCACTATCATTTGAATTGGAATAGGGGATGTGGGGTCAACTAATAACCTGCTTAATTCCTGAATGAGGTTGGGAGCCTGTTAATCATAATCCAAGGCGGCTACTCACCGCTGATGAAATGCTTTGAGCAGGATCGTTGACGTTGCTACTCCCAGCACCGCTGAAAAAAAAATCTGCAATGTGGTGTTAAAATTGAACACCATGGTGTCACCTACTAATAAACTCGCCTCGGCCTTCATCCCACTCAGAGTAGCCACCGACTGCGAGGAAGTAACGTGGGTAAGGAAATTCACCCCATTATGAACTACCTTACGATAAAAGAACCTTGGGCCAGGCCCTAGCGCTTTGAGGTTCATAATCTAAAATTGGGACATGTTCAGGTGACGCGGCCGATCTAACAAGGAACTTGCGCACCAGATTTGCCTTCGTGAACTGCTCATGGAGAGCGTGGCGAGAACCCTCCTCTGAAAGCACAGGAAAGCTCCGAGCTAGATTAAGCATCCGCGCAATGTCCCGCTCCATCATTCTGTTGTCTCTAGGGTCTTCGATCGGGCCCTTCGGAGCTCCCTTGCGAGTCGCAAGCAACGTCATCGGTTGTCAAGCCTTATAAACATCAAACTAGAAACGCACTAGGAACACCACCACTGGTGTGTATCCGTAAATGCTGCTCGGCAGCCCCGGGAAGGGAACCTTGGCTGGGTGCTTCAGTTTATCTGACCCCACGGCTGAACCCACGCGCTGGGCGGCGGGGTGACAATCCGAGCAACGTGGCATGGACGAATTGTCTTGAACTGACACTATTGGGACTGGACCGGAGGTACTCGTACTTGGCCTACCAGCGCGTGAGTAGGCAGCGGTGCAACAGGTCCCTAGTTCTCACATCAAGTTGTGTGCAGCCGGTAAGCGCGGATCTGGTGGGCCCTCAATACTACGAAGGTGGATCAACTTGACTCCTTTGAGCTGTTGAGATAATTTATGAGATAATTTATCGTTTTGGAGACAGTGTATATCCTCACTTACTTGATCTTTCACCATATCAGATTTTGGACGTTTTGAGGGTTCGTAGTCCCAACACCTTAGCATTGCACTCCACAGTAGATTCGCCTCGTTCTTCTCAAACGAGGGAAACTCTTCTGGGCAGCTGGGCATTTGCTTCCCGGGCATTACAATAGTAATTACCTCGATTTCTGACTTTTCGTTGAACGGTATTTTACCTGTGATAACTTCCTAAACTCCGAGTGAGCTCTGCCGTATCAGAAGCCAACGTTTTATGCGTACCAACAGTGTCTGTCAGTTGGTACAACCTCGTCAGCTGAACAGGTTTGCAACTAATTCGGCCGACTTACCATTCCAAGCGCATATACGTCCGCTTCTTTGCTCCGCGTTTTAGTACCTGTGAGTACTTCGGGAGCCTTATAATAATCGGTAAACACAATCCATCCTCTGTGTACGGCGACCTACCGCCCATCGGGTAGAAAAGCCGGAACCATTGGTCAGTGTCGAGAAACGCAGCGTAGCATTTTTCAACTCGGCAGATCCAAAATCGGTGAGCTTTACCACGCCTTCACTCGATACAAGTACATTAGCCTGCAGCGAAATCTCAGAGCTGATTGTATAAAACCAAATGTTATCCGGAGCACTTACGCCTTTAATATCACCATGCGTCTAAAAATGTACAATATTATGCAGGACAGCGTAGCTGGCAACCCGGAGTGACCCACCATGTTGTTCTGGTGCAAGTATGTTACGCCTTCGGATATACCAAGGCACTAAGTGTATTCAACTATGAGCCGGCATGTGCATTTAATAAACTATAGCGTCGGCTCACTAGTTGGCGGCGGTCTACAGTCGGGTTACGCTTTATGTACCCCGGCAGGGTGCCATTGTCCATCCAGGGCGAGATCATGACCATACGATCTCGGAACTGTGCCAACCCTAGCAGCCCCAGCACGTTGTCGTGCTTGAGACGCGACCATACATACAACTCATGGGCCGCGCGCTGTCCCAGACAGGCGGTATATAGCATCAGCTCATGGACACACTTTCTCACTACTCAAGGCACACCTGTAGAATCTCGCGTCCGTCTGAATCATCTTGCGAAAGATAAAGCCTAGGGCACTTGATTGCTACACGCACCCCCCCGCGTAATTCTCCTTGGTATACATCTCCAAAACCGCCTCCCGCGGTAGGGGCGACTTCGCACTTGTCCAAGTCAAGTCGGTCGGTTATGTTGGGGCATTGGCGCTCAGTGAGGAGTGTAATGATTTCGGAAGCGGGCTGGCGCCAAGAGGTAGTGCTGCGTGTTGAGCGACCGCACGTGATAGTTTCTTTTTTTTTTTTTTTTTTTTTTTTTGGTATGCATATTTATACTGCTACATGATCTACACGTCAAAACGCAGTGTGAGGCCTGGAGCCGAACGAGAAGACGAAACGGAAACAGACAGTCCTGAAGGGCCGTAAGGGCGCGAAAAACGGGAGTACAAGAGGTAGGGGGTAAATACTAAGTCAAGGTATATACGGGGCCGTGAGGCAAGGAGAGAGGGGCGGCGTTAGGCACGCGAACGGCCCAACAGCCAGAAAAGAACAACGTCTAACTACCTACTAAGTAAGGGGCCAAAAGGGCGTAAGTAAGAGAGAGAACAAAAAGGGCGGGGGGCGAAAAGTACGCGAACTACCCGGGTAGAAAGCCCCGGTGACATGTTCACGATCGGGGGCGGAAAGCGGACGACCGGTCCAAGAAGGTGGCCATGGCCCTAAGGCCTGCGAACGTACCATAAAGGTCTGACCGTAGTAAGTACGGGGAGGCTTTCCGCAATACCCGTCTTGCGACAGTATGCGTTGGGCACTCGAATAAGCAATGCGTTATCGTCTGGAGGGTTTCTCGATCACATGGACAGGATGGATCATCCCCGTGGCGGAATCGAAGCGAATATTCGCCAACGAAACAGTGACCAGTGATTAGCTGGTTTAGCCTCGCGTGAGTGGCTCTCGTCGATGGGAAATCTTCGTGAAAGGGGTGTAGTTTCCACCTGGGGAGATATGGGATGGTCCGCATGACGTGCGCGGAGTGTCCAGTGTCGATCCGCACGTGATAGTTTCTACTGGGTCTCACGAACCATGTTGCGGGATACCCTGGTGATGGCCCTCTCACCCGGTTTTGTGTCTGAACATTATCAGCAAACGCTTGTTATGGTCAACAACCTCGTCCTACCAGCTGTAATTAACGGCATAGCTCCAACCCGGTTGTAATACAGGAACTAAGGTTTCGCGGGCTGGGGTTGGGGTGAAACGGGCAGGTTGCTCGCCACGACTGGGGGGGGGGTACACCTGGTGATCAAAAACGTTGGCTGATGGGCAATTTTGCCAGTTTCGGAAAGCAAGCGCAGAAACTAAGCGCCGAACGTGGGGGCCAACACGACCAAGCAGACCCACCCACCCCAGAATATGGAGATAGATCCGGGATCTTTCCAAGCTTTGGGGGGATGCCACCGCCGTAGTGCTCGAGTGAAATCGGCGTACCCAGACGGTGTCTTATGAGAAAAAAGAGGGAGCAACAGCGTGCTGAGCTTATGCGGGATGACAAAGCTTGCCTTGTATGGGTGTCGGATCAGTGACCCCACGTCCGGCTTAGTTTCTGCGCCCCCCTTATATCCTATCCCAACTGGCCCACAGGGATATATATGCACATGCTTCACGACGTAACCCTACCGCTAAATACGGATCGAGCACTTAAATCAAAAGATCGATATATAACTTGTACGGTTTATTGAGAGCAAAAGAAGCAACAGCGGGCTGTAGACAATTCGGTTCGGCATGGATTCAACGAGAAAAATAAATCAGAAACGAAGATCAAGTTGTGCAGAGATACCGTGCCCATGCCCAGCGTCACAAAAACAGCTCCAAACAAGTACCACTATGGTCCCGGTGCCTTGTCAGAGTCGGACGGCATCATCGAAGCCCGGTAAACGGGGGCGCCGCGTCCCTGTGAAAGCAATCATGGCAAACGGCGCGTCAACCGCTGCCACCAGTGACCGGAATCGGAACGGGATCCCGTGCGCTTGCCGTCCGAGCTGCTCCGCGACGAGTTGGAGGGTGGAGGGGAAGGAGCCTTGGGAGGAACGGGGGACGTGGAAGGAGGCACGGGGGAAGGAGCTCTAAGATGATTGGGCGCGGGGGCTGCAACCGCGGATGGAGGGGGAGCGGGAGGGGAGGATGGGGTAGGAGCGGGTACAGGAGCAGGAGCAGGGGACGGCACGCGCCCGGGCGGGGAGGAAGGAGCAAGGGCAGAAGAGGAAGTAGCAGCAGTAGGGGTTAGATCTTCAGGCTTGGCAAGTACCTCGTCGACATGTTCCTGCCGGACATTCCCCGTTCAGTTGGCATCCGTCGTTACAAGTCAACGGTAACGCACCTCTTCAGCGTCCTTCCGATATTGCTCAACGTCCAGTGCGAGTTGCGATGTCCTCAGGGGCACGCACATGCGGCGCAGGGCTATCATAACAAATACGGCCTTGCGGACTGTGCGTGCAAATAAGAAAACGTGGGTTAGTCGTGATCAAGACCCCAAGCCCAACGACTCGTGAAGGCGGAAAGGGTGACGTACAGGTCTTGCGCGCGTCGAACTGCTTCTGGATGTGCGGCAACAAGTTGGTTGGCTGTCCGGACGCGCTCTCGGGGTCAGGCACCAAATGAGGCGTAGCATCAGCCAGCCATTTGTGTTGGAGCGCTTGAGTCGCGGTTGGGCGCTTGGCAGGATCGATCGTAAGACAGTAGCGAACAAAGTCCCTGGCCGTTGGGGAGACGTTTGCCCAATACTCAACTGTAGAGTCGCGAAATTAGTATACAGGTGACATCAAGGGCTGAGTAGGGCAAGCAATCAAACCTGGTTTAAACTTGTAGTCGCCACGAATAATGGCTTCCGTCTCTTGTTGTTGGTTGTCACGGTCAAACGGCGTGTACCCGCACAACAAAAAGTAGGTAATTACACCCATAGCCCAGATGTCGACGGGTTTGTGATGGCCAGCTGAAAACGAGTAAGCACCCCGGCCAGCGCGACTGAAATCCATTTACCTATCTTGAGGATCTCCGGTGCCATGTACCCCAGGGTGCCACAGATATCGGTCAAAAGGGTAAAGCGATCGTCGTCCATCACGCGGGACAAGCCAAAGCCGGCGATCACGATGTCCGCGTCCTCGGCCTTGGTGCGGAACAGCAAGTTCTCGGGCTTGAGATCGCGATGGACGATCCCAGCCGCGTGGATGTGCTCGACGGCCAGCATGATGGTTCGGACGAGCTCAGCCGCATCAGCTTCATAGTAGTTGCCCTTGGCACAGATGCGGTCGAAAAGCTCGCCGCCGGTACAGAGGTCGAACACGAGGTAGAGATTGTGCGCAGTCTCAAAGTAGTCGTGGAGAGTGACGATGTTCCTGTGGCCGCTCGAGACCTTCTTCAGAACGGCAATCTCATTGCGGACCTGGTGGGCATTAGCGCCGGGCTCCAACGGCGCAGACGAGCCAGACCACGCACCATGTGTTCGCGGCCCTCCATGAGCTTCTTGTTGATGACCTTGCAGGCATAGTATTTGCCAGTCTTGATGTGGACGGCCTCCTTTACGACGGCGTATGTGCCACTTCCGAGTGTTTTGCCAGTGCGGTACTGTCGAGCAGATGAGCAGCGGCACCCTGAACACCATCGTCGGCATACCTGCAAGGGCACAGTCCGGGGCGCGGACATTGTGGTCGTGGCTCGTTTGCCGAACGAATACCGTGATTGTTGTGGAGGAACTCGGGGGGTATCCTCGAGGGGGTTGTAAACGGAGGTTGATTGGTCGCGATGCGCGGGGGATTTGTATTTATTTATGTCAACGGTCAGACCAAAGCCCTCGGGCTGCCCATCGGTATCCTCTCGACACGGTTGAAAACTAAACAAACGTTATTTCGGTGGTAAAAAAAACAGCATTCCTCACCCGCTCGTGGTTTTGTTCTGCGTGTTGTTTGATTCCTTTCAACTGTTGTTATTAGGACAAGGTAATTCACTCGTTGAAGACGGTGTATGCAAACACTTACTCGATCTTTCACAGTGCCAGAGCACGGGCGATCAGAAGGTTCATACGCCCAGCAATTTAGCATCGTGCCCCACAATAGGCTCGCCTCGTTCTCCTCGAATGAGGGAAATTCTCCAGGTCGGTCAGGGATTTGCCGCGTCACGCATCTAGCGACGATGACCGCCATGTCCTGCTTGCCAGCGAGTGGTACCTCGCCTGTGACAACTTCCTAGACCCTGGATGAGCCCCGCCATATCCAGAAGCTAAATATATCGCCTCATACCAGCAACGTCTGCCACCCGGTACAGCTCTGTCAGATAACCTTGTTAATTACACTGGCTACGGCTGACTTACCATCCCGAGTGCATAAACGTCCGCATTTTTGCTGCGTGCTGTCGAACCACCAAGTATCTCCGGGGCCTTCCGTATGTTTATTAAGCGGGGTCGGTAACCCAACACGCATAACTGAAGAAACCACCTACCGCCCAACGTGTAGAAAAGGTTGAGCCGTTGGTCGCTGCCGAGAAGTTCAGCGTGCTTGTTTTCAGCACGGTGCACCCGAAGTCGGTGAGCTTCGCCACGCCTTCGCTAGATATAAGTACATTTGCCTGTGGTGAGATCTTAAGGTGACTATGCAGGGGAAATGTGCTCCAAACGCTCACACCCTTGATGTCACCATGTATCTGAAATAATGTAACGTTATATCAAGCAGTGCGGCTAGAGACGAAGGGAACCTACTGCGTCGTTCTGGTGCAAGTACGCCACTCCTTCAGAGATCCCGACGGACTGAGCGTGTATAATTGTAAGTCAGTATATGTACGCAACATGCCATGACGTCAACCCACTAGTCGGTAGCGGTCCACTGTTGGATCACGCTTTATGTACTGCAACAGGGTGCCATTGTCCATCCAGGGCGAGATCATGGCCATACGTTCTCGGAACTGCGCTAACCCCAGCAACTCCAACACGTTGTCGTGCTTGAGGCGTGACCATACATATAATTCACGAGCAGCGTCCTGTTACAGACAGACGATATATAGCATCAGTTCACGAACCTGTCCGACCAATTTCTACCTCCCCAAGGCGTACCTGTAGAATCTTGCGCCCGTCTGCATCGTCTTGAAGGTAAAGCCTGCCGCACTTGATTGCCACACACTCTCCTCCAATTAGCACCCCCTGGTATATATCCCCAAAGCCACCTCCTGCAATAGGAATACTTCCGCATTTCTCTAAGCGAAGTTGGTTGGTTATGTCGAGACATCGCTTGGTGAGAAGTGCAATGACTTCGGAAGCAGGCTGAAACCGAGAAATGGTGCTATGCGTTAAGCGACTGCGCGTATTAATTTGTACTGGCTCTTACGAACCATGGTGCGGGATACCCTGGTGGTGGCCCCATCTGTCTCTGGACGTGGTCAATAAGCGCTTGCTACGATTAACGAAATTGCCATACCAGCTGTACTTGGCAGCATGGCTGTGATCCAGGGACGTTACTGAAGTATAGGGACTAGATCCGAGCGTGGAGTTGCGCGAGCTACGGCCGGGACGAGATGGGTGGTAGAATACTCGTCAAGCAACTAGACCACGCACCGGACGACCATCAAAAACGTTGGCTGATGGGCAATTGCCAGTTTCGGAAAGCAAACACCCGTGTCGTGCCTGGTCTGCAGCCGTTTTCTTGTGGAGAACAGGTCATATCGTGTTTCAAGTCGACTAAGAATCAATAAAAACCACCTCCCGAGCGCCGTAACATTCCTCATGCAACTTGTTCACGGCGTAAGTTACGCCGGGGCCCATGGGACCAAAATAAAACCAGATGGCCTTGACATTTCAAGACTTCAAGCTGCTTGTATCCGAGACGTATACATATCGTCATGTACGCATCGATGTATTTGCTCGTGTCGGGCGGGATTTGAAGCTGACGGGGTTCGGGAACTTCCGGATTCAGAAGCGCCTCGCGCCTAAAGTGAAGACAAGTATTCGGGCGCTCCTTTTAGAACTCTATGACTGCTCTATTATGCTCTGCGTTTCTTTGGTACCTCTGGGCATTTCAGGTCATCCGCTTCCTATTTATGCCAGGTCGGGAAGATCAACCTGACCAATTTCACCGATTCGACTGTCCACCACAATTCTTAACTCCCTTGTGCTGTTCGAGCTTGAAGGCTCTATCATTAAATACAAAAAATACTATGATGCTTCTTAATCAGCTTGTTCGCTTATTGCCACCCCAACAACCAAAACGTCCCAGATACTCGAACCCGGATTCACACGGCGGCCTAGCACCTCCCCCCTAACCTCGTCAACCCTTGGCTCGAAGATAGATGGCTGCTCCATGTGCGAGATGCCAAGCCAATTATTGGAAACAAACAGCATAAAGACGCCAGACTCCCGACTTGAATACCCGCTATTCTGGAATTGGAGCGGGTCTGTGCCATTGTATTCATACCCAACCGCGAGCGGCTGATTGATTGAGAGCGGTGGCTTTGCAGGTCGATAGGGCGGGTCGTATAGGAAGCTTATGCTGTAGTCCTCGAGATCAAAGTATATCACCCAGGCGAACAGCGGCCATTGGGAGTTGTTGGTGAGTTGGAGACCGTATCGTTTCTCAGGACGTGTTTGTATCCGTGCTACTTTCCCGGTCGATGCACTGTCGCCGAACAAGTCCTCTAGTTCTTCTGAAACTGGAACATACTCTTCTGGAGCCCAATCGTAACTGCGTCCTATGTCCTTCAGCTCGATTAGTTTCATCCCGAATAGTTTCGCTCCGGTCCTGTCTTCGAGCGGAGAGTCTGGGTTTCGTCGCTGCAGATGGAAATGGAAGTGTGCTATCGCGCCCAGCTTTTGCGCGAGGTCTTCCGCTAGGAGCTTGTGTTCTAGAAGGATGTCTCTAGGCTCGAGCTGGATAACATATGGATCCTGCCGCTGAAGCAGGACTCCCCTCTCAGTCGACACCAATACTAGGTCAGAAGGCTCCCCGGGTTTGGACCATACAATGTCGATCGAGAACTCGATCCTGCGGAACGCGTGTTCCCAGTGCTGGGGCAGCTTGGTCTCGTCGTGCTTGAGGATGCGAACTGCATGGCCAGTGTACTTGACCACGACGACATAGGCGTCCTGCGGTAGTTCTAGGACCGAGTCTGTGCCTCGTACGCAGAGCGTTGCGTCAATGGCAGTGATTTGTGCTGCAACGAGCCGCGCGAGGGGCGGAGACTTGGTTGACATGTTGCCCGAGTAGACACCTAGCTCTGTGCCAACTTGGATGCCCGACGCGCTGCCAGCCTTGATCGAAAAAGTGCCCTCCCACTGACCGGGTTCCAGAGGGATCATGCCCTTGCACAATGCGAACTGCTTGCGAAATAGGAGCGTATCTTGTTTCCGCCCTTCGCACTGGGGAGTCTGTAGTCCGACCCCCATATCGTCTTCCCTGGCGAGCCGTGACATTTGGCTAATCATCTGGGTTTGGACGGCCCGCGTTAACGCAGCATAGCTCGTCGTCGCTAGATCGCTCTCCCGCAGAGTCTTGAGCAATGCAGTCGTGAACGAGCCCGACGAAGCATGGCGTGGCTGGGTTGCAATTCGGTCGACCTGCGGAACCTCCTGGGCTCGTTCCCCGCCCTTGCATGCGGCAAGGAGGATGTGTGTTTCTGGGCTGGGGGCTTCACTCGGGACTGACAAGTTGCAAGACATTCCCTTGACTATGGTCGCCTGCTGAGCCTGGGTCGACGGTACTGGCGACAGCATACCCACAAGATCTTCATCGAGTGTGAATGGGGCGGGCGGTGCGTCTGGGTCATACGAGTAGCGCTCCCGAACGCATCCCCCGGTGCCACTGCCCGAGAAGCAACAGTCGAGGATGACCGTCTGTTCAAGTGCATTAGCTCGACGCCCCAGTATCACCACTCAAGTGCTATCACTCACTATGTTATCCCCCTTCACTTGGGAGAGCCTATGTATCAACGCGCCAAGCGTTCTTCCCGGAATTCCATGCGTATATTCATCTTCCAGATGATAGCTGCCTTTTTCCAAGCCTGCGTCGTACGGCAGGATCAACTCCGTCATTCCATCATTCGGTCCAGAGCACCACTCAGATGGAGCTTTCTGCCTGGTACCATAGCCTAGCCATTCTTTCAGCCTCGCACTCGTGTCTCGACTGGATCACATACCTGCGAAATAGATAACTATGGGATCCGAGTGATTGATACCCTTGTTTTCAACCAAGTGTCGCTGAAACGAATTGATAATTTCTTTGCGCGTAGCTTTGCCATCGAGTAGGCACAGCAGTTGGTTTTCGGGAACCTTGAGGTCTTTCGTCAGGTAGTCCAAAATGGCAGTTGCATCGGAGACGCAACCCCCCAGAGGCAAGTGCTGCTTGGGATGCTTGTAGTCGTCGATGCCGATGATAAGGCCATGCAGCTTGGACAAGTCGGGTTGAAACATAGTTGTGAAGCGGTAGTGTAGTCTTAGAGAATGGGGGTAATGGAGAAATTTATTTATTTAACTTATGTAGGAGACGGGCGTACTCTGCTGGCTGGGAGGAACGCGCAGGTCACCGCACATCCCGAGGCGCGGCCGGGCGAGCGCCTAGTATCACAGGTAGTGTATATGCATCCCAGCCCGCCAGCGGTCAATCATGGGTTGCAGCTCACGACAATCATTCACAGCGTTGACGGGTCACGGGGAATATCATCCCTGGTCACAATATTTGCAACCTCTGGCGATTGGCAGGGGCCGTCGGCCAGGGCCATATCCAATACACGTTGATACCTAGCGCGCATATCATTCACATGAGCGAAAGTTCTAAATATACCCTGAACGGTGTCAAACATCACGTAAATCGTGGGTTGTTTGTGTTTGTTAGTCCGCGCCCAGGTTAAGCGCCCAAATATTGGCCAAACGGATCGCGCCATCATCCAAAATCACGCATACACTCAAGTTCTAGGATCGAAAACTTTTGTTCTATAAGCTGCACGCCGTCTGAGTCCATATCGCTTGAGTGGTTGACCCTTCACTAGCTGCTCGCCTAGATAGGACGGAGATAATCACTAAACCCTTCGTTCGAATCTAGTGTACGATGACTGCTCAACACTAGACGAAGAAAATTAAACGTGCGGCATCCTTGAAACACCTCTATCGGTTCCCCACTCCACGTACTCCCTTACCTCCTGTAGACGCCGCTCCTTTGAGACCAAAGCGTGTATACATTCTTCCCTTTTGGCACATCATGTACAACTTCACTTTCCGTTAGTGTGCGGTTAGGCGAAGGAGGTACAACGCATGGAAACCTTGATTACTGTTATTTTCCTTGGGCTCTCCTCACCTACCGCCCCTCTAAATTACTCCCCCACCTGCATTAAGAATTATTTGGCGTCACAACTTATGTCTCCAGGAGTCTTTTCTTTCGCTAATTCTCAGCATAAAGACCACTATTCACTTTGAAACAAATATTTTCTAACTTGCAGCAACAAGATTCAGTGTCGAGGAGTAAAAGTTATGGTTAGGAAGAATCTAGGCCTCGCATATAGAGTAAGGAATAACACCCCAGTCGTCTGGTAGGGTCGGACTTCACAATGGTGAACCAACTGTCGCCCCTATCGTCAGCGATCATCTCACTCAAATACACAGGGTGGCCCCGGTCCATTTAACCTCCGCTAATTGAGGGATTAAACCCAAATGTTTTGGTACCCACGCGGACGATTGCACAGCTTACATCGACGAGCCTGAGTGCTGTATGCCATCTGCTAGTCTTGGCGAACCTCGTGCTGCTGTTACAGCCTCAGTGGGTTTGCCACCTTAATTACCTTGCTACTCTCCCCTCATAATTAGGCAGCATTTTAACCCAGCGCAAATATGCAAGACAAAGTTGTCTTGCCACATGATGTATATGCTCACTAGACACACTTGACAACGTAATAACTCCTAGCAAACCACAGCCTGTCCTCCAGTCATTTGCTATTTTCTCCCTCGCATAGCCATGCTTCACCTTCAAACGGTTATCAACCTTGGTCGACGATAAGCCCTCGTTTTTAAACGTCGGAACACCCGCGTTGCCCCACGGTCCTTTTTACCCCCCTCTCTCGCCGACTTCCTCCACCTATTTCAGCGAGTGCTCGTGCTCTTCAACTCCATTGTTGTCGCACTTACCCACTGCTTTCTCTCATGGCCCCCACATTCCTTTTCACTCTCATTCTCGGTCGCGATGTGTCATCCCCGGGAGCCCTGGGTAAAACCCGAGTATATGCACGGTCACCAACTTACTCCCGACTACGAGGACTGTCAGCGCCGGTTTGTGTTTGACACCGAGTCCTGAGGAGCCAGGACCATATTTGGACCATTGGGGCTCGCCAGGACGTTCGTCAGGCTGTGCGAACCCCAAATAAGTGGTTTTTCATGTTTATATGTCCCCCCCCCCCCATTTATCTGCCCCTGAGGTTCACGTTAAAGGCGACCAACCCACTGTTCTTGTGGGGCGGGACGGGTCCGTCAGTTTACTTTACATCTCCGGGTTCATGGATTTGAAGCGCTTGGTGTGACCACCAGCCCCATATCATTTCGTGGAACTAATACTTTATTTTTAGGTTAATTTTACACACCATCCCCAGGCCAAACTCAAGCCTAAGCCTGTTTGCAGGACAAACCTAAACCCAAGCCCATTCGTCGCCCTAAGGCCAAACCCAAACCCAAACCTCAGCTCCCTTCTGCTGGCACACACAAATCGACTTGCCAGCGTTTTATATTGCCATGACCACCAAGCAGTGGCAAGGTCTATGGGCCACCTGGGCCATCTTTCATAGCTACCGCGTTGCCATTTATATATCGATATTTATTGTGGAGTTACTATAGGGTAAGACACTGCGCCGCAACCTGTGGGAGCCGCACTAGCTTAGCCACAACAAGCGCCCTTTCCCGGATCCCGTTTCACGTGACTCACCAGATTTCTGGCCCCCCCTTCTTGGTCGCCTAACGCTCTCCACCTTCCCGTTCCACCTGGCGCACCGTGAAGGCTTAGTATACGGCAGACGTATGTCAGGGTCACTCTAAGCAGGTTCACCCAGTATTCTAGCAGTTCTTGGATGCTTCGATGCTGATATATCGGTAGATGTCTCTTACACATATAATCCAGTGTTTCCTGGGAAGAGCCTTAACCAGTTCAACACTTCCTCTCACTCTCCGATTGGGTACTGAAGTCCGACGCACTGGTCGCTACGCAAACAACGACTTTATTCTATCACATCGGCTCACTGGCCTATCGACACTCCGACGACCAACACATCCCATATAGGCGATTCTGGGCTCACAGCCTTTCCTTCGTTTCTCCTATCACTGTCCTTACCCGCCGGCCCGAGGATGGACTCTTGTTTCATGTGCGAGATGTCGACCCATTTTTCCGACACAAAAAGCATAAATATGCCAGACTCCCTGCCTGAATACCCGCTATTATCGACGCGTAGCGGCTCTACACCAGCATCCCCATACCCGACCGCAAGCGCCTTCCCGTTTGTTGAGAGAGGTGGGTTTGTGTTCCGAGAGGGCGGCTGGTATAGGAAGCTGATGCTGTAGTCTTCCAGGTCAAAGTACAACACCCAAGCGAACAGGGGCGAGTTGGAGCTGTTGGTCAGCTGCAAACCGTATCGCTTGTCGGGGGTTGCTCGTAGCTCTACGACTGTCTCGTCCGACAAGCTATTGCCGAATAAGTCGTCTGGATCCTCTGAAATGGGAACGTACTCCATCACTCTCCAACCACGGCCGGGCTTGGTCTTCAATTCGACTAGCTTCATCCCGACCTGACCCCGGAGTGGCGATTCTGGGTTGCGTCGCTGCAGGTGGAAATGGAAATGTGCCATTGCGCTCAATTTTCGCGCGAGTTCGCATGAGCCTAGTTGGTGCCGTAGAATAATGTCACTCGGCCGTAGCTGGATCACCGAAGGGTCTTGTCGTTGTACCACGACGCCCGCTTCGCTTGGGACAAGCACTAGGCCAGATGGCTCGTCGGGTTTGGACCAAACGATGTCGATTGGCTGGGACTGAAGCTTGCTAAGCACCTCTTGCCAAAGCGGGGAAATCTTGAGCCGATTATCGACGAGAACGCGAATTGAGTGGCCGGTATACTTGGTGACGAGGACATATGCGTTCTCTGGTATCTCGACTGTTGACTCTGCATCTTGAATGCGCAAAGTTGAACCGGTAGCATTGACTTCGACCGCCACAAGTCGCGCGATGGGTGGGGATGTCCTCGGCATGTTGCCAGAGTAGGCGCCCAGTTCTGTACCCTCCTGGATGCCAGATGCGCTGCCTGCCTTGATTCGGAAGGTGTTGCCGACACGGTCCAACTGGATCATGCCTTTGGTAAGCGCGAACTCAGTGCAGAATAGGACCCTGTCTTGCTTCCGCCCTTCACATTGGGGCAACTGGATCTTCCCAATGCCCTGCTGCCACCCTATAGCTATCATATGCTTCTGGACATCCCGCATGAGCGCGGAGTAGCTCGTCGTCGCCATATCGCACTTTTGGAGTGCCATGAGTAGTGCCTTCGTGAATAGGCCTGACGATGAAGGAATGGCCGACTTGTCCTTGTCCGATATCTCCAGAGCTCCTTCATCGTTTTTACATGCGGCGAGCAGGACGTGTGTCCCCAGACTTGAGCATTGACTAGGCGCTACCAATCTACCAGATTCCTGCTTGGTAATCGCCGTTGGCTGGACCTGGGGAGCGGGTCGTTGCAGTGGGAACTGTACGAGGTCTTCATCGAGGGTAGACGGGATGGGCGGCGCATTTGGATCATGTGAGCGGCGCATTCGACTATGTCCCCTTGTGGCGCTTCCCGAAAAGCAAGAATCGAGAATGATTGTCTAGTTGGAGAGTTCAACCCCATATTCCTTTCAAGTTCCCCTGGAACATTGCTTACAATATTATCCCCCTTCGCTTTACTCAGCTGATGGATCAATGCACCAAGCGTCCTATCTGGAATTCCGTGCTTGTAATTCCTATTCGGATCGTAGCTGCTTGGATTGAAGTTTACTTCACGGGTGCTTGACCCGGATTTGCCAGAACTTGGTTTAAGATCTGGGGTTTCGTTCCAAGGGCCGGCGTCATGCGGTAGGATTAGCTCCAGATGCCCGTCGCTCGAGTGCCATTCGGTAGGAGCTTTTTGCCGATCGCCGTGGCCTAGTCCTCCCGTGTCAACCTCACATCCATGCGATCACTAGCTAACGTACCAGAGAAATATACAACAATCGGGTCCTTTGGTTTAATATTTTGGTTCAGGATCAGATGCTTCCGAAACGCATCAAGGATTCCTTTTCGTGTTGCTTTCTCGTCAAACAAGCACACTATATGGTCTTGAGGGACTTGGAGGGTTCCCGTAAGGTAGTTAGAGACTGAGGTTGCATCGGAGGTGCACCCATCCAAGTTTTCATGCGCAGGAGATTTGTACTTGTTGATACCAATAATCAGGGCATAGAGATTAGAAAAGTCATGTTTCGACATGATTTAGAAAGCGGATGAAGGGTACAGAAGGGGAAGTTGCGTTGGTGGAGAAAGGTTATCTGTCTCACTATTTGTGCGGAAGATCCCCATGGTGTGATGGTACCAGCAGGCGTGGCCGCCGCTCATCGCGAGACGCGGGGCGCTGGCTCATGTCTATCGATGCCTCGTGCATATGTATAGAATCACCCTCAGCACAGCAGCTGCCAATCACCGATTGCGCCACAATGCTATCACTCACTGCCTTAGCAGGAGGCGCTACTCTAGCTGCACAATGAAGCTCAATGGCAATTGCCAAACCCGCACCTGGAGGAAGTTCTCCTTTCACTATTTGCTCGCATCCGAAGATCCAGGGCTTCGCGTAGGACCTTCTGACGTACTCTGGTTATAAAACTCTACAGAGCCTCCTTAAACCCGCCGTTCGCTCATCCCTAGCCTGTGCTGGTTGATGTTATCACACTCGTTGACGTCCACCTAGATTGATCGAAATGCTCGCAAGCGCCTGCCACTCAAAAGAGCGCTCGCGGGATAAGCGAGGCTTATTGTTGGCGCACTATTATCCTGGGGCGCGTGGTAGCCATACTCGTGTATCTACTAATCAAGTGACTGTTGACACAGCGAAACCCAGAGAACCCTTGGCACATCTAAAGTCCGTTTCTCCGCAATCCTCTCTTGTACCCGAGCTCACAATACTTTTTGAAGCAATAAGACGCTCGCCTGTTGACGTGGGCGACAGTTCAGCAATGCACCACCTATTATCAACCCCCTAAGGTACTTCAAATGCAAGGTATCAATTCAATTATTTGACGCAGACAATACGAAAAAAAAAAAAAAAAAAAAAAAAAAAAAAAACCTGATTCCTTTCTCGGGAACCCGCCGTCAGTGAAGCGCTTGGGCCACTCCCAATCACCCATATCCTACCAAACCAAAAAAACCAAACCTAAGATCCCAAGAGAAAGCGCAAGATCCACAACATCGCAACCTAAAGTTTTTCTTTCAGTAGTAAATAAGTCTCGATGGTGCAGGAATTATGCGGATCGGCTCTGTTGAAACTTGACCAAGGCGTGGGTATCCTCCAGACTCTGGACCCACGGATATGTTAGGATAAATCAAAGTGAGACGCAGTTATGAATACACACCAGCTTAACTGACGAGAATATCTACAACATACAAGCGGTCAGCGTCAAATATCGCACGCATACACTCAACTCAATACCTGAGGCGTTTGAGTTTCGCCTATTTCAATAGCGCCCTTTTGCTTGGCAGCATCAAGAGACTCGTTAACTTCAGATCTGTATTGTTGAAAATCGTAAGCTTAAAAAACCAGGTTGCGAAAGGCGATGAGAACACACCGAAAGACACGGAGTAGACCAGGCAATGCAAGCATCTTATCCCGGGGCTTGGTCAAGGTCTATGGGGGGCCTGTCAAAAATCACATCTCGTTGGGGGACTAAATGAACCTTACTGCAGTAAAGAATCCCCCTGTTTGGCTACCTTCGTAGACCAATTCATTCTCCTTGGATCCCGCGAAATGGATCTACTCAGGCGGTGTCAAGTCAAGCTCGTTTCAAGATTTCGAAAAGCTTACGGTGGGAGCACAAGGTCCGCTACTCGACTCTTTCCATCCGGCGACCTCTTTCCATTCGGCCGTGTCGCCTTCGATACACAAGACGAATTGGAGTGCTAGGTACCCACGGTTTTTGGTTTGGGCGTCTCTCGGAGACGGAAACCCAAAAACTCACCGAAGCAATTGCCTGAATGGCAAAACTTTTCCCGGGGTCAGGTCACGAGCTCATCAACAAAAGCGGCACAAGGCTTACGTCTGTCGCAACCTGTGCACATTTTAGTTTGTGGAACCACGAGAATTTGAAACTGGACTTACTATTCTCCATGCGAGGTGATTGGTCAAAGCCAGCAGCTTTTGCATGTCCTGTACAAATGGTGAGCCATTTGACGCGCTGTAGCTGCCAAACGAACCACGACGCACCTTGGCATCGAGACCATCCCAGTTTTCACCCTCGTTGACCGAGTTTTGAGCGGTAAGATCTACAAAGGTATGGTCAAAAAATGACGTGGGTTAAGGGGTTGTGAACCTACAACGATTGACACGCCCGGGTGGGTAAATTCCGTGACCTTGAACTGGGGCTAGTGAGCATTGAAGCCGCAATCTGGACTAGCCACTCACAGTACAGGCAGCAACCTTCTGTCCCCTGAGCCTTGCCCTCAACGCGCGTAAACTTGACTACAGTCAGAGGGTATGACGAACAACCGATGAACGTACGCACAACTTCACTCTTGCTCGCATTTCGAACTCTAATTGATCGTATTCCTTTGGCCAAACGTTTAGCCCAGGCCTCGGCGTTAGGGCCGTCCACTGTAGCGCCCGGCAAGGACATATCATTGTCTCGGCTGAAGGGTTTGTCCGAGAACCATCTGGCGCCCGAATACTCGTGGGTAAACTGGGTGGATTCAGCGAGTGCTCACAACCAAACCTCAGTGGCGCAACTTACGATCAGTGCCCATGGTTTCGACAAATCCTGCCGCCCGTGGTTCAGCAAGCCGTAAAAAGACCTGACAATCGAAATATCAAGATCATCGCCATCCCCATTTCCATCTTGCGAGCTTGGAACTGAATTGTGATCGAGAAGGGTCAAGTGAAGTGAGAAGCTGCGAGCAAAGGTAAGTCTGGACGCTCAAAATACAAAAGCCGCGATTCAGAGTCCAATTTGCGCAAGTGGGGGTTATTATCCAGTTGCGCAGACCGGGGATTCTGCTTTCCACTTGTACAAGGTTACACACGCTGGTGGTGTCATCCTAAGCGAAAAGGTCTCGTGGCTGGGCCAATGTGGTAGGGTATTTACTATAGCTGTCGAAAGTTTCTGGCGATTGTCCAAACCAGCCAACGCCAATGCCAATAACAGTGTGGTATACAATTATTCTGGAAAAGCGTCGAGAAAAGAAAAGAAACTCCGGAACGCGGTGGAGACGGGAGTGGTGCTGTACAACCCAAACGGGGAGAAATCGCCGGAATATTTGATTACATAATCAGGTAAGCGTGTACAATCCAGTTGCAATATGTACTATATCCCAGATCACCAAGCCGTGAATAAAAAATACACCAAAATGTTCTATATCGTATCTCATAGCCTGGTTAATCCGCCTTTAGCTTCTCGTACGCGCTGGGCGTCTTGTTTCCCCAGCCGGTAGGGCTGTTCAAGTTGGGATCACTGGCATCGCTATGCGCAATCTCCTCGAAATCGTCTACCCGCTCGAGCGGCTTTGGCGGAACTTTCTGCGCATTCCTCGACCTAACGTTCGCACCGGACCGCGTCTGCACCGTCGGTTTCGCTCTCGCCGTAAAATTGATATCTGTCGGGGCAAACGAACTCGTCGAGCTCGTCGACGCACTCCGACTCCTCGAAGGTGTCACTCCACCCGGCCCACCACCCGCACCTGCGCCCGGAGCGGCTGGAGCCATCATCGCGTTCGCGGCAGCACCTAGCAACATGGGCGAATACGCCCGCCAGAGGCTCATTGGGTCTGCCATCGTCGGCGGACCGGCGGGTTGTGCGCCTGGGGCTGGCTGGTTGAGTACTCTAGCCCATAGTTCTTGTAGCTTTTCGCGCATAAAGACATAGGCGCGGCTACGCATGCGAGCGACCGAGGCGTCGATTTGGGGTTCATAGTGTTTGAGGACGGGTTGAAGGCGGTTGCTGTATATAGTAGTAGCGCCTTGGGTTTGTGGGAGAGCGAGGTAGAGGAGGAAGATGGTTTTGAATTCCCAGTAGAGCGGGATCCTAGGTTGTGTGGGAGCGAGGGTGGGTAAACGTGTCGTCTGTGGCGTTGGGGAGATGAGGGCAAGGCCTACCATCTGATTAGCCACTCGGCGATATATTCTACGCCCACGACGCAACCCATGACGGACCAATACATCAGCCATCGCTCGAGGTCAGCCTCCTGGGTCGGGCGGCGGGATAGCGTCTTGTACGAGGCATAAGTCGGGTAGAGGAATGCCCCTGTCACGCTACCAAGTTTGCGTCACCACACGGCTACTCCCAGCTCGATCATGAGCACCCACCTAATAATCCGGGATGCTACCCAGTACAACATGTCGACTCGGACAAAGAAGGACTCTGCTATTGCCGCCCAGAAAGAAACCAGCTTTATCTGAGCGTGCGACTGGCGAGGACACGCAGCACTCTTGGATTTTTCAGACGTGTGTCGACGTGGTCTGCGGCGTGTACGCAGTGATCGAGGTCGAGCACAACGAGACAAAAGTGTAACACTTGAGAGCGGACATTAGGTAAGCGCATCTGGACTCTTGTTCTCGACGACCACCTGGTGTGCCTATTCGACTTGAAACCCGGGTAAACATGCCTCCCAAGAATATTCCGACTCCTCTGCCGCCAAAACTCCAGTTTTGTCAAGAGTGGTGCGCATGATGTCGTCACTACACGTTGCCGCACGACTAACGCCCAGAACTTTCCAGCAACAACCTCTTGTATCCCAAGGTCCGCCCTCACACCCTAGTCTATGACCAACGAACAGAGATGCCTATAGATATCATACGAATAGACCGACTCGCAGCGCCAGCTTTTAAGCTATGCTTGTCGAATCTGCGTTGGACATGAGGAGGACTCCCAGAACGAGTGTGTGTACAGGAATGATCTTTTGACGGTCACTAAGTACGTCCTATTTTCGTACTTGTAGATCGAGGAGAACTGACATCGAGTTAGGGAGCAGGCTGGTGTGACTCAGGACTTGCATACCGACCCAACACTAGTACGTGCCCCTCTTCCACTTTCTGCGAATAAACTGACACAAGGTACTACTCTAGGCACATTCGCCGATGCAATGTCCAAACTGCGAGCACAACGAGTGAGCGTGACTTTAATCACATCGACTCGGTCACTTATTCCCTCTACCAGCTCGGTGTACTACCAAGACCAGTCCAAACGAACAGAAACGCGCATGACGCTCTTTTACGTATGCACAAACTGTGGGCACAATTTTATCGATCCAAAGCTCGCAGCCAAGCTCCAAAACGTAGAAGGCGCAGGCGACGAGTAGATTTCTCTTCCTTTTCTTGGGCTCTGTATACCCCAGCTAGAGCAATCAAAGCTATAATTCATATAAGCACAGTATTAATAGTCTTGTTATTCATGCGATCTACGAAAACAGCCCCTTGAAAGCCTTCTTATCTCGTTCCCGCTTCTCCTTTTTCTTTGCCTGCACCTTTGCCAACTCGGCCTTGATAGCACCGTCCTCGGGCACGATGTTGGCCGCCTCGAGCAGGTCCTTTTCCGCATCGTCCTCCTCGCCTATCGCCACGTGCGCAAGCCCCCGACGATAGTGCGCTTTACCTAGGAGCCACAGTCAGTTTGACTCGCCGCAAGACCAAATAAACGACTCGCCTTTATCTGCACTCGAGATGGACGGAGAGAGGTCAAGCGCGCGTGAAGTGAGCTTGATCGCTAGCCGGGGTTCGCGCGTCTTGATTGCGACGAGTGCGGCGTTCAAGAGTACAGGCGCGAGTAGCGCATTGAATTGGGACTTGAGCTCTGGCGGGGACCCATCGGGCATGACGGGGTGTACGTCAAGATATCGTATCGACTCTACATTACAGCCTTTTAGTAAATAATTATGAGTGAACCTCCAGGCAATACGTACTCTGGTACTTTTGCAACGCCAACTCCAGCTTCCCCTCCTTGTACAAAACGTTCCCGAGAGCACGGATTTCGCCTGCGATGCGCAACGCCGTCTCGGGCGAGGACTGGACATCCGAATCGTCGTCGTCTGGGTAGTCTTCGTACTTGTCGCCATCTTCGGGAGTCTTGTTCGCCATTGAGAGCTCTTCGTCTGATGTGAGTTCGCCACATTCCGTGATCACGCATGCATTCACAGGCGAGTCGCCCGACGCCGTGGACTGATTCTCAATCTGTCGCACTATCCTGCGAGTAAATACCGGTAATCCAAGACGTAAATGCTGATCACACCCACCGAGGGACTTGCCCTTGACAACTTCTCCAAACACGACATGCTTCCCGTCCAGGTGAGGCGTCGGAACGGTCGTGACGAAAAACTGCGAGCCGTTGGTGTTGGGCCCAGCATTGGCCATGCTGAGCAAAAACGGCTTGGTGTGGTTCACGGGGAACGCCTCGTCTTCAAACTTTTCGCCATAGATCGACTCGCCGCCGGTGCCGTTCCCAGCCGTAAAGTCGCCTGTGGTTATAATTTACACGAATCGGGGGCGGCATCAGTACCTCTTGTCGCCCCGATACGAGCGTATCGAGCGCCCACCTCCTTGGATCATGAACCTGTTTGGACAGGCACATCGGATGAGCAAGGGAGTAGTAGACCGAAACAACGCACGCACCCCTTGATCACTCGGTGAAACGAGCATCCCTTGTACGAGAGGTCCTTTCCCGACTTTCCGACGCCTTTCTCGCCCGTGCACAGTGCACGAAAGTTCTCGGCCGTCTTGGGCACCAGGTCGCTGCCGAGCGCAACCCGCAGACACATCAGGCTTATGTCACACTATCAATCACGGCATACCTGAAGAGCGAATAGACGATGCGCCCTGCGGGCTTGCCGCCGATGGAAATGTCGGTGTAGACCTTGGGTCGTGTAAGGGATGAGATTGAGGCCATGGTGTGGTGGGGGGAGGGCACGGTGATGACTTAAATAAGTCGAGGGTTGTTGGTGTCGAGCGGCAAGAAAGATCTAGAGCGCTGATTCCCATGCTGATAGACTCGCCGTAAAAACAGGCGCGATTCCGAATATTCTGGAACTCTTATGCCACTTATATCCAATCATGATCTCATCCACGTGACACGTTGGTGGGAGTGGCAACTTCATTGAAAGCGTACAGTACATTTGGCGATTCACAATAACTTCATCTCCTTATGCTACACAAGAGGATCCAGCCCCTTAGGGGTTCGCGTTCTGCGATTCACGTTAGCCGCAATCCACGCCTGGCACCGCCGCACTCACAAATGTGTTATGGTTGGAGAGGGCGGGTAGGACATGCTGCTGGGGCGAGGTAGAGACGGCAGAAGAGGTGCGAGCAATGGCGGCCAGATCGATTTCTAGCCGGATATCAGTGCGACTTCAGGTGGGTCAACGACCACTCACCATGTTTGAATGCATGTGCACGGGTATCCCTGGCGTTTTGCCTTTCTTCATCTGTCATCGTAATTGATGCGCGCCGGGGTAGTTCAGGCGACTAGGCCGAAATCAGTAAGCAATCTCGCGGAATCGCAGAGAACAGCCTACCTTGCGAGCATCGCTCGCACCAGAGCTACTCGTCACATTATCGCTGACCTCATCGCGAGCCTCTTCCTTTTCCCTTTCGTGAATATCGTAATCATCCTACGCACTACGTCACACATCCGCAGCGCTACTGGCCACCCCAACCACTCACCTGCTGAGCAACAATATCGTCTTCGAGTGTGCCCCATCCGCCCAAACCGCCCTTTTTCACCGACTTGTCGAGTCCAGACCGAGACTCCGACCTGGCCGAAACCCACGTCAGCGCACGATTCCTTTCGTCGGACAGCCGGACTCACCTGTCCTTGGCCAGGGCCCTCGGGTGTACGGCACGTTCAGTTCGAGTCATATAGGTTGATGAGCTAGTCGAGGTGGTGGTGGGAGGTGAGAGACAGTCTCATCGGGGGAGTCTTTATACGCCTTGCGCCGACGGGCCTGTCACGCGACTTGCCTTGTCATCCGTGGTGCGATCCCAGGGCGCAACGGCATGCTCCTCTTTTGACCATACATTCGTCACACCATACTCTCGCTTGTGTTGCCATAATTTCGACATTCTCCGCGCATACATTTGTCTACGAGCCACCCCGCCCGTGCACGGATTGTTTGCCGTGATGATTCGGTGTCGATAAACGCGGGGAAAACGCCCCAGTTGTCAATTGGAAATGGACATCTTTGGTATCAATTGAGCCGACAAGGGCAAGTCTCATCATCCTAATGGGTATACGAAGCCCACGATCTGCTCATACGGATGAATGGGGTACCAACCGCACAAGCAACAGCCCCCACGCAGCCCGCACGGCCACCCACACGACCGTTCCGAAGATCAAGCCCTGTTGATACTCGGGGTCGAGTCCGGCGAATTATTTAGTGAGGTGTCCGGGTCGTAAATAGGGCCGTTAAGTTCGTGGTGCCTTTCAGTTTGGTGGGGATCTGGGGCATGGTGACAACGTCGCTGTCAGGTCGTATCGTACCCTGCGCTTGACTCGACTGCCACCGAGCACAATTGGTGGCCACAACGCCCCTACCCAGTATAAAACGTCGTAAACGACCCTAAAAATATTCTCTGAATACAACCAACGCGACAGCGAGGTTGTGGCTATGCCCCTAAGAAACATGCCGAGGTGGCTATATGCAGCGTCGTTGTGATTCAGACTATTGAATAAGAGACCAGTTCAATCACCGTGAAAGAGATAAACATAAGCCCGAATAAGTTCCCTGAACATCTTAAACATGGCTTGTTTATCCTCCAAGGCCTCTATCTCCGTTTCAGATCCGTCTTCGACGATCTCGTCCTCCTGAGCACCCCGGATCTCCGCGTTGGGCCAAAAGTAGGCGATAAATCTGGAGAACTAGTGAGAAGCGTGCAAAGATAATAACGTAGTCCATTCACCTGGCGACATCGCCCAGGTGATACTCCGGGCCTCGAATAAGCTCCCTGAGCTCAAACTGTTTAATGGTCAGGCCCGTTAAATTGGGGTAGAACGGCGGTTTTCCATCGGGCCGCCAGTTATATTTAACGGTGCGGGCAGCGTCCTCCAAGTCAAAGTCGCACGTGAGATGTTTCAGCTCTGGAAGGTGCGATGACAAGAACAAGAGGTCATTCAGGTCAGCTGGTTGATCAAGGCAGCAAAACCTCTCTAGATGCGGCCAAGCGTCAACAACACTGGTCCAAGCATTCTCGAAATCAAGGATTGCGTATTCGAGCGAGAAAATCCGATCCAGAGGAAGACGTGCAAGGTGCTCAAACATATCGGCGTTAATTTCATGAGGCTCCAACCCAGGGGGAAAAAAATGGAGTTGCAGACTCGTGATCTGAGGACTTGCCTGACAGAGAGTTGGGATGAACGGAAACTCGTTGTCGTTGGTGGCTAGTTCCATCGTCAGGTCTAACTCTTTTAGGTTTGGAAGTGGAATAAGCTCCCAGAACTTCTTGGCATCACGAAAACTTCCGAGTCCGAGAGTTAAGGGATCAAGTGCCGGAAAGGAGCCTGGGGGTAGTTGTTGACACAATGATGGATCCCAATATTCCCTAATATAAAATGGTTCAATGGCCATGCGTTTGAGGTAGGGAAGCTGTGCAACCAGCTCTAGCACGGGGGATTGTAGAATCATTGGCGCAGATCTAAGAGCACGAAGGTCCTGGAAGCTGGCAAGGAATGTGAAGCCTTGGAGTAACTCGTTCCGGGCGGTGATAGTATCGGCTGGTCCGCGCAATTCGGGGCGAAAGTCCAGTGAATAGATTCCAGGACAAACACGCACAACAGCCTCTAGTAGTCTCGCTGAAAACGTTGAGCAGTGACCCCCAAAAACCTTAATCCGTTTGGTCGAGTGAGACAGAAACGTGGAGAACAGCTCTAGGTCGTATAGTGAGCAATTAAGCTCAACAAGGTTTGGTAGGAGCTCGGTTGCTTGAGAAAAAGAAAGCAAGAGATCCCAGTTGCAGACTTCAAGTTCGTCTCCGTAGGCGCCAAGCATTTTGATGTATGGAGCGTAGAAGCGGAAACGGGTCATGCTTTCTTGCGAAATCGATCCGGATACATACTATTAGGGTATTAGTATAAAAAATGGCAACGGTCTCTTTGGAGACCCACTGCTCGAGTCTTGCCCCCTCTTTGAACTAGGCTTGCAGGAATGAGTCCTCGCTTGAACAAGTCCAAAAGATTGGCGTGTTCCCAGAGATATGGTATTACCCCGAGGTAAAATTGCTTAGAAACTAGCACAATTTGCTGAAAACGAGTATTAGTGCTCCTTGGGGTATAAGCAGCCTCTCCAAAGGAGCACTCTGGGTGATAACTGGCGTCCAGACAAGCGCAGATAAGCGAGACAAGTTCCGGAGTTCTGAAAATATGGTGCATATTCAGATGCCGAGGCGCTTTAGGCAGAAAGAAGAGAAAAATAATGTTCCGAGTATATGGAACTAGAGGTTCTTGGACTCTGGGCTTGTTACCACGCGCGAATGTTCACCACGACCCACGTGACAGAAAATCCCCAGGCGCAAGCGCCGCCAATACAGGCCGAAGTACTGTACCCCGAGTTTCGTTCCTGTCATTTTTCAGGACGGCGATAGGCATTATGCAACTGCGGTATGTAGCATATGCTGGTAAATATAAAATGACTCGGCCTCGTGGAATTATGGACCACCCACATCACAGATCTGACTTCTCAAATGCGGCTCAACTAACCGTTGGACAATCCACCCACCCTGCTATATGCGTAAAGGTTACAGATATGCCACATGGTAGGTCTCCTATGCGGGCGATTCCATGGTAAATCCGTCCCTGCCAGGTTCTGTGCCACCTCTGCCTCCTTGTTAATGGCAGGACACTCAAGAACATGTGTGAACTTCGCATTGTTCATGTGCCGTTGTCTCAAAGCAGTATCTATCACGATTGATCTTTGACACGGGTGGTTTTTGGTTCTAGGTAGGAGGAGGGGAAGGTGTTGGACGTGAAGGAGTAGAGACATATGGTACTGTCACGAAACTTGCCTTGTTACCCGTGGTGCAATCCCATGGCGCAACGGCACGCCCCACTTTGACAATACACTCGCCACATCATACTTTCGCTTGCGTTGCCGTAATTTCGACATTGGTCACGCATATATCAGTCTATGAACTATCCCGTTTGCGTATGATGTTGCATCACGTTGACAAACGCAGGGGGAACACCCCAGTTGTCGATTGGAAATGGATATCTTGGGCATCAATTCGGCCAACAAGGGCAAGCCCCACTATCCTAATGGGTATATGAGGCCACTCTGCTACTCCTACAGGTGGATCAAGTCAAGCCATGTACCAAACATATGAGTAGTCGCCTTCACGCAGTCCTCATAGCCATTCATGCAACCGTATTGAAGATCAATCTCTGTTGATATCTGGGGCTTAATCCAGCAGGTTGTTTGGTGGGATGTTCGGGTGATAAATAGAGCTATTAATCTTGGAGTTCGATGGACATATTGGAGGTGGCTATATGCAGTGGCGTCACGCTCGATCTATTCGCACTTCCGACACGGACGTCCTAAAATAACTTGTTCTCGGAAACTCTACGCCATTGAATGGAGAAAAAACTTGAGAATCCCAAGTGGCGCAAGCTCAATCGCTGTGAAAGAAGCAAGTGTGGGCACGGATTAGGTTCTGGAACATGGCAAACAACGCTTCTTTATCCATTTCATCTTTGTCAGAATTGTCATATAGGAGGTCCGCCTGAACGCTTTGGATCTCTAGTTTGGGCCAAAAGTAGGCAATAGCTCTAAAATACTGGTAAGCCAGCGTACAAACAATGTGATCTAGTTCACCCACCTAGCTAAATTGTCCAGGTGATACTCTTGCTGTAACACGAGCTTCCTGAGGTTGTACTGTTTGATAGTCAAGTTTTTCAAACTGGGGTAGAATGACAGTTGGCCAACCGGTTGCCAGTTGCGCTTGATAGTGCGGGCCGCGTGTGTTAGATCGAAGTTGCACTCGATGGACTCCAGCTTTGGGAGCTTTGATGACAAGAGCAAGAGATCGTCAAGGTAAGTTGGTTGCTCAATGCAGCGAATTGTCGTCAGGCTTTGCCAAGTACCAACCACTCTGGTCCAAGGGTCCTCGAAATCAAGGATCGTATGATCGAGTGAGAATTCCCAACCCAAGGGGAGGCGTGTGAAGTGTTCAAAGACCTCAACACTCATTTTATGAGGGGGTTCCTCTGAATGACCCGATCCAAAAACACAGAAGGTCATATGTGTGATTTGAGGGCTGGCCTGGCACAGAGTCGAGATGAACTGTAAATCGTCATGGTCAATGGCTGAGTGGATTACAAGGTTCAAGGTTTTCAAATTTGGAAGCGGAATGAGCTCCCAGAATCTCTCGGTGTCATGAGAGCTCCCGATAGTGAGAGACAAGTCATCCAGTACAGGGAAAGAGCCAATGCCTAATTGACAGCACAATGTGGGATCCCAGTCTTGCTGCGAGCGAGAGGTCGCAGGCGCACTATAACCAAGGGATGAGAGAGGGGCAAGGTAACTCGAACTGGGATCCCAGCTTCGAGTTCCAGCCTGTATATATAGTACACTATTTACAAATTCCTAATCCAACACAATATGCAATACTGAATCCAATTGTCCTTCTCGACCTTCTCTCTGGAATGGGAGTCTAGGGCATGGGAGCTGGGTAGTAGCCGGGGTAAGGAGCCCGTTGCTGAGTCACGACATTATCCCCCTTTTAGTACTTGTCTGGAGGATTTCGGTGAGACTTTCAGGCAGTTTTCCTTGGCTGCTTTGAGGCGTCTCTGCTTGTAGGCGCGGACCTCGTCCTTTGCTCCTTCCAACTCGTCCTCCTTGATCCATTCGTTGTCTTCTGGACCGAACCCTTTCCATTTGACCAGGAATTCCCATTTTCCCCGTTTCTGTCGGCCATTTATAATTTCCTCTACTTCCTGCACATTGAACCCTTCCTCGTCCGTTTCTCCTTCTGGGATGTTGGGAACTCGATCCAGGTCCCATCGGTATGTAGATAGTTTACCGGCGTAGACTACATTGTGGATAGCCAGGGATTTAGGGAGTCGAAGTTGGTAAGCTAGTGGGGAGATCTGTTCTAGCACCTTGTAGGGTCCCAAACAACGGTGCGACAGCTTCCCTGAGGGTCTCCCTTGGTTGACGTTTTCGGAATCCAACCAAACTTTGTCTCCCAGCCGGAAGGTTGGAGGGAATCCCCTTTGTTCATGATCATCTGTTCTTAGGCTGCCTGAAGCTCGCTCTCCACCTCCTTTTGAACCCGTTGGAGATGTTCTATCTGTTCGTCAACCATTGGATTGCCAGAGCCGATTTCTCCCTTTGGGGTGGTGGAGGGATGGTAGCCGTAAAGGGCATAGAATGGTGAGGTACCAGTAGTGCTGTGGGGCGTGTTGTTGTAAGCAAACTCCACGGTAGGTAACCAATGTTTCCAATTGTCTTGGCGGTGGGATATGAATGCTTGGAGGTAATGTTCGATAGTCTGGTTGACCTGTTTGGTTTGCCCGTCGGTTTGAGGGTGGAAGCTTGATGATAGGTGGGGTTCTATTCCTAGCTGTTTGTAGAGGGCCTTGGTGAATTTGCTTGCGAAGGTAGGGCCCCTGTCTGATACGATCCATTCAGGGGTTCTGTGCAACTGCCATACATTCTCGACCATGGTGTCCACTAGTTGTTCCGCGTCCATTGCTTCTTGGACTGGGATGAAGTGACCCATTTTGGTAAAGTAGTCGATCACGACCAATATGCTGTCGAAGCCCTTGGAGTTCGGTAGCTTGACGATCATATTGTACGAGATTGCTTTGTAAGGCCTGGTTGGGACGGGGAGTGGTTGGAGAGGTACTGGGGGTCCATGGGCTGGATGAATTTGTTGGCAGGTATTGCATTCTTTGATGTATTTGTTCACCCAAGCTCGCATGGCCGGCCAATAATATTCTCGGCTAATGAGCTGCCAAGTACGTGCTTGCCCTGGGTGTCCTGATGCTGGGGAGTCGTGGAAGAGTCGAGCCAGGGTCCTTTGTATGATGGGCTTGTCTGGGACCACGACTCTCCCTTGGTACCGAAGGAGGCCATTCGTGAGTTGGTAATCTTTAAACTTCTGTTGTACCATGGCGGGGCTTTCTCAGGATTGGATCCTAGGAACGAGAGTATGGCCTCTAGTGTCATGAGCTACCCAAAAGTACCTCACTGACCCGGACTCGAACTCGTGACCTACCCCTCAGGAGACGAGCAGGTCACGTGATGAACAACTTTACCGCCTATAAGTTGCTCGTCGCTCGTCTCTTTGTCGCCTCATCATGTGACCTGCTTACGTGCTCTGGGATTTAGTGCACAGCACCTTATAAGATTCGGTGCTGCACATATGCCTTATGTAATGGACTATTATTGAAACCACTATGATTGGTGCATACAACCTGATGACTAGGTGTATGCTTTGTGTAGATGCGTCTGCAAAACCCGTGATAACTAACTGTGGCCAAATAGGGCCAAATAGAGGGCCAAGACCAAATATCTATCCCCCG
>WSTK01000500.1:0-24122 GCA_019616945.1 Ceratobasidium sp. 414
CGAATGTCGTGCACTGGCGTTTTGTCGAACCCGATCCTGGCTGATGTGTAGACTCTGTGACGTTCTACTTGACTGTTTGTTCTCTTCGCTCGCCTCTAGTTTCAGCTCGAGTTGTCGCTTGCGAGTCCGGGCTGGTCGTTGAGGTTGTTTCTTTCGTGTCTGGTCGGTTGTTTGGGGCGAGGTATATCATAGCTTGTTTTTTACTTGTATATTTTAATATATAAAAATACCTCTAAATCGTGGTTATGAGGACGAAGGAAGGGGAGGTGGAGTTTGGTGGCTCTTGCGTCTAGCTAGCCACTCGCATTGATGACATAACGCGTATGGACTTTGTTATTGTTTGTTCTCCATCTCCCGGCAATTTAAAATCCCCTACACTCCCCGTTCAGCTCGCACCGTGAAAATTATCTCATAAATCGGGGCACGATAATAGGCATAGGACACTTGATATTTTTGTATTGTACAAAGAAGAGCGATACACAGTGTTACGATTAGCTACAAGTATACAAAATAACCGGGTCCGCAATTGGTATTATCCCGAGGCTACCCTATCGCGGTTGAACTCCCAATAGTCCTCGGTATTGTGGTGATAATACCGTCCGCTGTGCCAAGGTTTCAAAGGCGGTACGACACTAGCCAGGTCCAGTACCTCTCCCGGTTGCTCCGCGGGTACGATTTGGATCACTGGTTCCTCGAGGGATTCTGTTAAACTATGACGATTTATGCGTGGTACTCCAGGGGGCTGTAAGCGGTTGTATCGGAAACAGCGCTGCTCGTGGAGATAATGTCCAATCTAGTACAAGTTAGCGCGGGGCATAGGAGACGGTTTATTAAAAATCAGTACTTACCATTCCGCTCCAGTCCCGCGCCCTCCCGTCCGAGCATCGCCCACACACAAACCGACAGCCCATCGCTTTCATCTCCGCATGCGCAGCGTCCTGCATGTCCAAACATGCAAGAAGTACTTTGGCTGCTCGGCTGGCCTCGAGATGGATTTGAAACCATTCAGGGTTCCACGCCTTATCCCGATGGGTGATGAGGAGATCGGGGTAGAAAAGGGATATCGGCACTGCGTGATCTGAACCGCTATGCAGTACACCAAATAATGGGTGCTCGTCGCTCGCCTTGAATACACAGTCTGCGCGCAAAAGTCGACGAGTAACCTCTGGCAAATGTGCGGTCGGCCCTGTACTGCCTTTCACCTTTCGTTTTGTAATCAGGTTTTGTTAGCATAGTGTAATCAGCCTAAACACTTACCGTGAGAACCGGGTTATCGCCTAAACGCTTCGCTCTCAAACCTATTGATAATAACCTGACTAGATCCTTCTCCACCTGGTCGATCCACCTGGGTACTCTCGTCTGAATCTGAACCAAAACGGACGCGAAATGCCCCTCGGTTCGGTTAATACCGTATTCCGCTTCACGGAATGTACCCATAAACTCCCACTTGAGTCCGTCCTCGATGTTGGGAAATGGTGTGAGCATAACCCGACGCATCTCGTCGCTCAGTGCGCTCGATGATGGCATTGCTCGTACTCCCAAAGCAGCCACAATAGGTCCAAGCTGACCTGGGTTCGACCCAACCTCGAGCCACAGTTCGCCAAGGCGCTTTGAGCACCTACGCCGCCGTAGCTTTTCCACGAATAGGTATTTTTGTAGCCTGCTTTGTTCCAAAGTAAGCTTAATGGTGGGAAGTAAAGTATTCCAGGCTGTAGATAGTGAGTTATCATCTCGATGGAAATGGGTTTAGGTGGCTCACCGCTGTCGGTCAAAGGCTTTGGCTGTTCTGCAAGAGTATTCCATAGCACGTACACCGAGTGGTGGATCCATTTGCAATCGTCGCTCGAGCCAAGCTCCGAGTCAATTGCTCGTTGTTCGACTCTGTGGGCTAGGAAATTAAAAGGAGATTTGGTGAACCAAGGGGGTATACACACGCCGCTCGCCGCTCTCGCATCACCGTTTGCATCTTCTCGTCGTAGTCCCACTTTCGGAGAAAATCGTAAATCTTCACGCTGTACTGTAGTGGAGTTAACAACGTATTGAAAATTAAGGACGAAAGCAACTGACCCATAGTTGTGCTCCCAGAGCTCGATCTTGCTCATACTCCCAGGTTTCGCGTGCCGCCACATCTCCCGAAGCTTTCAGGTCCGCCCTGTGGGCATCGAGCTTACGCGCTTCGTCGCTTAGGCAGTAATATGTCAACTCTGTTTTGTCGGTTTGGGGGCCTGCAGCTATGAATGGATATCGTTTCGTCGATAAGGCAGCTGAACACATGAGAAAATAACCTTACTGGGCGAGCAAGGTATAAGGTTAGATATCCGCGTTGGAAATTCAGAGATATCTATTAGTCTATACGAGAATCAGTGCGTGTTACCGAACTGGGAGGATTCGTACTCACTGGGTGGCGCGGCACGAATTGCACAGCCGGGCGTACAGGTAAAGATCCGCCGGACGGGCTGTGGAAGCGCCACAGATCTTTGCCAGGTGTCAGTTAACATGCTTTTGTCTAACGATCCAGGCACAAACTCACTGAACAAATCTTTGTAAATAATAGTGCAGCATACTGGGGCTCAGACATGTGCGAGGGGCACCGCGGAAAATCCATGCTCGACAGGTTACACTCTGCTTGTTTCCACATCCAAGCAGCGGATCGGCGCATGAGGAAGTAGCGCAGGGACTTGCTGGTCCTCGCTAGCGCCAAGAGATCCCCTGGATACGAGTGGCTGATGACCTACGGAATACGCCAGGCGGTCAACCATGCATCTAGAGGTGCATGGAAATTAAAAGGAGCACGAACCTGAGTAAATATGTCGAAAGGGAGAGTCATGAAGAAGCCGTGTGCCCGAGCTTTCTTCGTGCGCGTGGCGGCTGCAGCCGGCCGTTTCGTTGTGCCCGAAGCTGCCTCTTGATTTTTGGTCCGACGGGGTTTCACATCACCTTATACAACCGGGAAGACATCCAAGTGAGTTCGAGGCTGTAACGACGGAGCACTGTCAACCTACTTGCAACTACATCGCTCTCCTGGTTTCGGGAAGTCTTGCTAAACCGGCATAAATATGTGAGTAAGTACACAGTCGTATCATACCACATGGTGGCGTTTTTGTATTCACACCAACCCACCTGCGCTTGCTTTGCCGCATTATCGCCCGCTGGTGAGTGGTGGATCAGGACAAGTGTTTTGTTTGGAGACTCTCACGTGATTTGGAGCCGTTGATCCAATGTAACCATTTATGGTAGTAGGGGCGTTGCTTGCCGACCGTGCCACACAGCAAACTACAGAAATACATTAAAGTCCAGTGAGTTCGGCATTTAGACATGCGTGTTTATCGACATCGCAGGCGTATATAGTCGCATGGCGCGCATCAATTAAATAGACTGACCTCAAACAGTTCTTCGAAAACCTGGCTATATGCACTGGTGAACTAAGACCCGCACCCTGCTGTCTCCAAAAAGGCCCCGGGTAACCCTCACATCGCAAGCGATAGAATAAACACTATGAATATATCTGGTACGCTTGTTGCTTCGCCGTGTAGGCCACCGTAAGTCTCCAGAATTAGTATTGGGTCGATTGGGGATATGGTAGTCCAATCAATTACAATTATTATTTTCAAATGAGACCGAGAAATACCAACGCCAAACCCACAAGACAACAAAACGGATCAGGAAGAAACCATAGACCAATAGGGATAGCCACCGCGACCAAAACCGAAACCAAAACCAAAGAATTAAACCCGATAAAACCGACAATACCAAACAACCCCATTATTTTACCGCCACGCGGGCTTAACAACCACACCACTCGTGCGCGAGGGCTTGCTACTCTTCTTCTCCCCGAAACTACCCATCTTTTGTTTGCACCTCTTGACTGGGGCACCCTCAAATCTCTTAAATAGAGCGGCCGCCTCTTCGTCTACGCTCATTCGCCGATCATCTTCTGGTAATCCGACACTCGACGAACGCGGCGTGCTTGGTACCGAGCTAAGACTGGGCGATGAAGACCTCGACGACCCACCGACGCTCAACTCGGGCTCTGAACCTACATCACGAATACTTAGCCACCAAGCAACTAGCGCAAGCTTGGACACCACTTACTTTGATACTCGTGCTCTGCGCGACGGGGCAAGTAACTTCCGGCACATGACGAATTACACCCGGCGACGTGGGATAAACCTGGAGCGAGCGAGGCGAGATATTGGATGTCGTTGACGTGGTGCAAGCCTGTGGCGCGGACGCTAGCACGCTGGACGGCCAATTGGACTTCACATGGGGTATCGAGGAGAACTTCGGCATACCTGTTAGCGCCATGTTAGCCGATGAACGTGTCAATTGGAGAAACAAACACACCCTTTGATCTTATGGGCCACCTCGTTCATCCACCCCCTCTTCTCCTCGGTGTTCTTGGCGCGCTCGTGAACCAACGCGTTCATACGAGCGTGAATGTCATAGAGGACCTCGTCGACCCCCTCGACCGTCATATCGTCGCAGCGAGCTATACGCATCGCGAAATCGACGACCTCGGCAGTGTTGAGCCACCCAGTAGCATCACCGCACCAGACGTCCCTGGTCTTTTGAATAACCGAATCTTCTGTAAACTCTTCTTCGACGTACGCCGGAAACCAGCTTGAACTAGAAAGCATGAGCTGACAGCCCCTATCCCGAAACCCAAATAAATTTACACTTTTGCTTCGCTCTTGTACGCCTCGAGCTCCTTGTGCATCTGCCTCACTGTGTCGACTAGCTCCTCCAACTCGGCTTCTTCTGCGGCCTTGCGCACTAATATCGGATTTGCGACCTCGATGAGTTTCAAGTGCTTGTTTCGAGTCCTACCGTCGCCCTTTGCGTCAGAATAATTAAGAAGAAATGGAAGAGGAAACATACTCGAGGAAATCACCCCTTGCCCGGCAAGAGACATCGAAAGCAATGACTACAGACTTGGCTACCTGAGTTCTTCCGCTCACGCGTCCTGCGCTGCTCGTGGTCGACCCAATTGTGCCCTTGCCGAACGTTTCATCGATACTTGAACGCCCGTCAACTCCTGGCCCTCTAATAGAACGTCTGACTAAACTTACAAATCATGCTTGTACACCTCGACACCGGACAGGACGTTCACACTCGCGCACGGCTTGGATTGGACCAATTTGTCGATTGGGGAGGAAAACGACGAAGGGGGGGATAGAGTGGGTTGAGAAGTCATAGAGGGGCGAGAAAAACATTTCGCCAAGAGGCGGAGGCCGGTTGAGAGTGCAGCGCAGTACATCACAGCTTTTAGACCGGGAGGGGGGATTGTCGTGGTCAAGTTTGAGATGGAAAGGGGTTGGACCGTGACCTATTAAAGATTTCGGAGGCATTTCCTGTCGATGTTGGGAGTACTCCTTGTCATGTTACGCCGACTTCCATTTAGATTTGTTTGTATTGTATCGGCCTCGCTGAATACATCGACCGGGTATGTTATTTCCAGGGAACTTGGGAAATATATACAGTCGTATGTCGCTTCAAGCATGGCAAGCTTCCTCTTAGTTTTATCCGTAGGCGTGGCTCCTGAGTCGGGCTTTGTGAGTGGATGTTTGCACACTTCGAACCAAACAAGCGCCTCACTCTGGTTATGACGTCATGTATCCCTGACCAATAAGCTGGATTCACGGCCCCGTATTGGAAGAACAATAGGTTAAACGACAAAATATTTAAATAGCTTCTGCCAGTCTCGATCTGGCGACCTCGGGGTTATGAGCCCCGCGCGCTTCCACTGCGCTAAGAAGCTATGAACAAGAGTAAAAAATGTGATTTCTCGAGAATTTGGTGATCTGGGCGACTTGGTGGTTTGTTTCCATGCTAGGAGTTCAAAATAAGTAAGTTCCCACTAGTGACCAGTCGAGACAAGGTGTTTTACTTAATATCGCTTGCTTCCACCCTAAGTCGAGTGCTCATCCGCTTCACTTGCTTTGGCGCATACATGGTGAGTAGCTTACAAGTTCCATTGGTAGCGTATGCCAAAATACAAATGACCGCCTCTAGGTTGGTGCAATAAAGCCTAAACTTCGTCCTGGTTTTGTTCTCGTTGGTGTTACGTCATTTGTCGATTCAGGCATCACGTGTTTTCCTAACTTCCCGTAACCCCCCGCCTCTGCATGCAAGGAGCGTCTCGTCTTCAATATATTCGGTCACTCCGTACTTCAGTTCGAAAAGCTGCAATAATTTGAAGGGCATTTCAAGATTTACACCCGCCCCCCTTAGAGTGGCTTGGTTATCGCCTGTCGCCCGGACCTCCCCTCATCCAGGTTGGAATGCGGCAGCAACACCGACGCGCACCCCGTTTTCGACACCACCGGCAAGGCTTTTGGTTCTTTATCCACCGGTCATTGAGTTCTGGATACCTTCTGCACCCGTTTAGGAAGTCGCACTTGCGGTCCTGGACCAAAGTCAAAGTTCAAGATCGTGAGACCGCTCCACCCCGTTTCTGGTGGCGTTTCCTCGTGAAAAGACTGCATCGATAGCTTCGGTTAACTCATTCCGCAGAGGCGTGGGATAGTCTTATAAGCCTGATCTTGGAGCTCGGCCGACTTGTCTCCCTCGACCTCTCCTGCCGGTGTCGAGTCCAAAATGGCGAGCAAGAGGAACGATGTAAAAGTTGCTATAATCGGAGCAGGGTGAGGGACACAAATTGTGTTTACACCAAACATTTTGTTGACTTTTGTCCTAGGGTTGGAGGTATATCGACAGCTATTGCGCTTCAGAGCCAACTCGGCTTCTACGATTACACAGTGGGTTTAATCATTCTTTTGTTAAGCCTCACCCATACTGAGCCTCGACCAATACGATAGATCTACGAAGTGGCGGCGGGCGTCGGGGGCACATGGCTGGTACGTCCCACTTCCGGATACGGTCCGAAACGCTTTGACTCGAGTCAACCTTTCAGGAAAACACCTATCCAGGCTGCGCCTGTGACGTCCCTTCCCACTGGTACTCGTACGTGCACCAAACCTCAGCATCCACCTCCACCCTCACACCCTAAACAGACTATCCACCGAACCCAACCCAAACTGGACCATGATGTTCTCCGGACAAGCCGAGATCAAAGCATACTGGGAACGCCTCGTGGAGAAACACAAGATCGGACCACACATCGAGTTCTTCACCGAATTTTTATCTGCTGTCTGGGACGAGCGGGACCAGGCGTATACGATTACGCTGCGGGACGTGCGTAGCAAGGAGACACGCGAGGTCCGGGCGCACGCTGTGGTTTCTGCCGTTGGGGTGTTCCACAAGCCCAAGTTTCCGGATATCCCGGGCCGGGACCGTTTTAGGGGTGTGTCGATGCATGCGCGGATGTGGGATCATAGTGTAGACTTTTCAGGGAAACGGGTCGCGGTGATTGGAAATGGATGCTCGGCGTAAGTTTTGTAGGACTTCTCGATTTGATTAATCTGATAACCGTTTTCTAGGACGCAGATCGTTCCTACATTATCTGATAATCCTACAACGCATATCGTGAACTTTTGCAGGTTCGTGCAATGCTTGACTCTTGGCAAGGGTTTCCTAACAGTCAAGTTATTTTTAGAACGCCATCCTGGTTCCGACCCAGAGTGAGAGCTTTTCACGAGGTAGATTTGCTCATAGCTAACCTATTCCGTACAGCCGCAAGCTGTCATATCTGAGCGGGAAAAATGGATGTTCCGAAACGTGCCGCTTTTTGGTAAACTATTCCGTTGGTTCATTGCGACACAGGTGGGTTTGTCACGTTTTTCACGCCTTGCGAAATTAATCCAGACCGCCTCGTGTAGATGGATGTCGCGTATATAAACTGGACCACAGGCCCGCTAGGGACGTATTTACGTCGACGAAGGGAACAAGTGAGTGATCCTAATATCGTGGTGCTATGGTTTATGTCCTTATGATCCAGGAAGCGGTAAAATTGATCAAAGACCTGGCCCCCGAGAAATACCATGAAAACCTTATACCAAAATTTCGTGAGTCTTTTACGCGCGTGGGTGAGATACCTTGTTGAGTTGGCCTGTTAGCTCTGGGCTGCAAGCGGATTGTTATCGATCCTGGATATCTCGAATCTCTCCAACGCTCAAACGTTGAATTGGAGTTTGACACTATTGCCGAGATAACAGAGACGGGGATCGTTACCAAGACCGGTACGTTTACTTCCTCGCCGGCCACAAAGTTACTGAGCGACACCTAGGCAAGAACTACGATTTGGACATAATTTGCTATGCGACGGGCTTTGACGTCGAAGGGTCCAGTTCGATCAGTGTAACGGGCGTTGGCGGCAAGACCATGGCAGAGTATTTCAAAGAAGAGGGCGGTCCGACGGCGTATATGGGTACGACTGCCCCTGGTTTCCCAAACTGGTTTTCTCTCTTGGGACCCAATACTGCGACAGGTCGGATTTTGAGCGTGCACTCATTTCATGGCCCATTGACCCATTTCGTCCTTGTAGGGCACGCATCGGTTATTTATTCCGAAGAGGTTCAGGTGAGGTTCACCATGAATTAATGGCACAACGAGGCTGAGTTGTGCCCAGATCAATTACGCGATGCAACTAATCGAGCCAGTCATCCGAGGCAAAGCCAGGAGCTTCTCACCTAAAGCCTCCGCAACACGCGCATACAACGAGTGGATCCAAGACAAACTCACACGCACGGTCTGGACCAGCTGTATTTCATGGTACCACGCCGGTCAGCCACTCTTGCTTCTAGTGCCAAAAATATGTCTTTTTTCATCTTCATGTCGTCTTTGATCCAGGGACCAACGGTCGAGGTAAATTGATTGCGACCTGGCCCGGAACGCAAGGGTATCTGTGGTGGCTGTTGCGCAAGCCTGTTTGGGCGGATTATGAGACGGTTGGGGGTGAAAAGTGGATGAGGCGGCGTAGATACGTGTCTGCGTTCAAGACTGTGTTGGAGGCTCTAGTCGCGGGGGCTGGTCTCGGGGCGTGGGTGTTGATCAGGACTGGGCGGTGGGATGGATTCAAGCGGTTAGTGCTGGAAAATGCCGGAAAATTGCTAAAATAGTGCACCGCTGTCGGAGACTGAGACTTACATTCAATGACACTATGAACTAGCCAGATTAGCAGGCGGTTGTGAAGGGCGTGACTTTTCGAGCGCTCGTAACCAAAAACTATAACCTAGTGTATGCATATCCAGCTGCTAGTCGCTGACAGGACCGTCGCGGTTGTTTGGGCCGAGGCTTCTGCCCCTTTTGACTCTGTGGAGGAGATGGTAGTTGCGTGTGAAATCCCGACGAGAAGCGCCAAATGCGATCTTGGAAGGCTTCTTTGCTGACGGCGACTTCCGTTATCGACTAAGACTGTGTTCGATTTAGCGCTGCGCTCTAAAAAGAGACCCGAAACGTTGTACGCCCACGGAGGGCCTTCAATTCCTGGATTTTAGGCTGAAAAGTGCCTACTGAACTGTGGTAATCAATGGGGGCCTGTCTTTTTAGCCTAAAAGTCCAGGAATTGCGGACCCTCACGGTCGTCCCTACGAGAAGTCGCCGACATCTTCTCCACAGCCTCCGCGGCGTTTCCTCTTGCAGAGAGCTTGACCAGCCATATATAAACCAGGCTCGATGGCACCTCCAGACTCAACGAACTACTGTTTTCATTTCTCCAATCGCCCCCAACACCTACACTCCTTCCTCCACACTCATTTTCTACAATGCAGACCTTTACCCGTCTCTTCTCCATAATCACTTTCCTCCTTTCGCTGGGCTTTATTGCTCAGGCTCTGCCTGCTCCGGTGCAGGGTGGGGCCCTTGCTGCTCGCGAGTACGGTCATAGCGACCCTTCCTATGGCACTGTTCCCTACGGCAACGGCGAGCCCGCCAACGGCAAGCACGGTCAACACACTCCCGATGTCCTCGCCATCCTGGGCAATTTGCACAATGATGTGGATCCTATCCTTTCTGCGCTTAGTAAGTCGTATTGAGATGAATGGACGGTTGAATGAATCTCACGTATCGACTTTAGAGGCTGCCGATACTGAGGTTGACGCCAAAGTCCATGTCGATGCTCTTGTTGTCAAGATCAAGGCTGCCGTCGATCTCTTGCCCACCGTCTTGATCGCCGTCGACGTTGATGTCAAGGCCAAGATCGCTGCCATTTGTGTAAAAATATTTGTGGTAAGTACAGTACCCTCCATTGCGTGTTGGCTGTATTCTGATTGTGGGTATTCTTAGGCCATCATCACTGCTTGCGCTGCTGTTTCCGTCAAGCTCGGTGTCTCTGTATGCCTGTCCCTCTGGGCCCAGATCGATGTCTGCCTCCACCTGTTGTTCTTGGCCCTTGACGTCTGCCTCGGCGGTTTCATCTCGATCTTTGCTCAGCTGTAAGCTTCATTTCCCTGACTACCCTCTCCCCCTATTAACATACCCGTTCTCAGCTGCCTTAACCTTGACGTTTCGGTCTTCGCCCACCTCAAGCTCATCCACCTCGACCATTGCGTGGCCCTTCTCGCATTGGTTGCTAAAGTTTCGGCCGCCGTTGTCGGTGTCATCCCGCTTTAAGCTGTTGCCGGATTTTCTTTAGGCTTGTTGCTTGGTCTGCATACTAGATTCGTTAATTAGTCTTGGGGTATTTCGGGGAATACGAGAGATTTTATTTTTAGTTTTATTATTTTGATTGGGTGCCTCACGTCTGTTCATTGCGGGTGGGTGTTTGTGATCACGGGTTATCGACCGTGCTTTGCGATTACAGCGCATACATCGACAATTTGGGCCTCATTCGTCCGCGTGGCGGGCACTGGGTTTCTCACTCGCTGACCGATTATAAGCGGGGTGGATTGGTGTGTCCCACTTCATATGACTCGGGTAGATAAATCACGTGGCTTGATGGCTCATTTTCGCTTGCGACAGAACTTTGCCTTGTTGCTGGCAAATTACTCGGCTGCCTCGCTCCTTCCATTTTACCCTGTGTTCTCCGGTTGCAATTGCCTTTGTTCAGTCTCTACGAGGCGCGCCTGCGCTCCTTTCGAGGTTGCGACTGGTGATATAAAATGCTACCAGCCGCCGCCATCAGCAGTTTCTACGACAACCTCGGCGATTGAAGATGGCTTATGTTCGAGCAATGGACTGTGAAATGCTACCGTGATCCATCTCCACGGCATCCTAACGTACGCGTGCCTGGGCGCTTGCAACCCGTTTTTCAGGGCTGAGGCGGGGCTCGGCGACTCAACACAAACTTACTCCTGTCCTTGACTTCATCCCAGCACCCACACACTCGCTCAAAACTCGCACTTGTTTTTTTTTATATCTACAATGCGGACCTTTGCTCGTATATTTTCCATAGTCGCTTTCCTACTGTCCCTCGGCTTTGTCGCGCAGGCTCTGCCTCAGGCGATGGGCGGGGCCCTTGCCGCTCGCGACGTAGACGGTGTTCCTGCCACATTTGAGGGCAGCAGTCCATCCCATGGTGGTTATCTCCCCTACGACGATGGCACCACCAAGCACGGCCGACGCGCCTCTGATCCGATGATGTTGTTGACTACTCTCAACAATGACGTCAATGTTCTGTGTCTCAAGCTGAGTATGTCCGCCTGGGTTACATGTCTTGTGGCAGTAATTTGACATTTTTTCTATTATGTAGAGACGTCTAGCAATGCCGAGGACGCCGAGGCTGTGATTGGGTTCATTATTACCAAGCTCAAGGCTTGCGCTCTTGCTGGTCTCGGGGCCACCCCTATTTCCGACAAGACCAAGGCTGCCACAGTCCTGCTCCAGATCTTCCAGGCAAGTTGTATTCAGATTAGTTCATAATATTGTCTAATCATGATGTCTTTTAGTCTATCGTCGCCGCTTGCGCTGCCGTCTCTGCAAAGTTCGGCACTGGCATTTGCGCTGACCTCTTGGCCCAGGTTGATGCCACCCTCTTGGCCCTCCTTTCGAATCTTGACAAGTGCTTCGGCAACTTCGTCCCGATCGTTGTTGGTCTGTGAGTGGTTTTTCGTTTCGTTGCTAGTATCTTGTCATTGATGTATTTTTTGCTCTAGCTGCGCCAAGCTTGACGGCACTTTTGCTGCCAACCTGAAGGCTCTTGGCTTTCAACTTGTTGCCAAGGCTCTCGGGTTGGCGTGACGGATTTAGCCGAGTTGAGGATTTTGCCCATTTCCTGTGTAGCTAGGTCTGCAAACTCGGTTTATGAGCCGGCTTGGGGGTGTTTTGTAGCTTGACGTGGATTAGAGAATACGAGAACTGATTTTCTGTGCGAGACTGTATCCTTGTGGTGTTTGGTAACTGTTCGGTATGGCTCCTGTCGAATGGTTTACTCGTCGGGCTCGATCATTCCTTGAGTGTTGCTATCACCGTCGCTAGAAGGTCGCCAACCCAACACAGTCAAGCCGGACTGGCATGATGTTCGCCCCTCCAGTTTCCGCATTGCATTTTAGACGAGACCTCGATCAGAGGGTCAGGTATTAATTCTTCAACGCTGCGAAAAATCTGCTCGCCTCCAGGGCGACGATAGTTTGTGCGTATTTGTGCGTGTATGGCAAATCTTCCACCGAGCAAGCGCCCAAAGCAACCAGACGGAGGCGATGACGGAAACAACGGAGTGAGTGTTTCCTGGCTCTCAAGCCTCAATTATGCCGTATAACGCAGGTACCAACTGCTGCTACAGCGCATATATCCGTGTTACCGTCGTGTGGGACGTTCTCGGGTTCGGAGATGGGCGTGCCCGAGGTCGTGATCCCCGAGCTTATGTAATAGTATCATTTCACCACTCCTCAACATTTCTTGTTGTTCACCGCGACAGGACTACACTTCTTGATAGAACTCCGCTGCTCGTCGACCATATGCTCAGTCATCGTAGTCGCGCGTCTCCTGTGTACTGCAGCGCTAGCGGCAACTGCGCTCGCTGCGTGCACTGCCTGGACCTTTCTTATAAATACGGGTTGGCTGGCAGGCTTCATCTCTATCGTCCAGCTTTCTCCTCGAGTTCCCGCTCCAACTGCGAAAAGCTATCTCTAAACTCTTGACTTGATTTCTTGATTCTTCAAAATGGAAGACGAAGTTGCTGCGCTCGTAGGCTTCTCATGCTTTGGTGTCGAAAACGTTTTCTCACGGTTATGGCTAGGTCATTGACAATGGATCCGGAATGTGCAAGGCTGGGTGTAAGTTCTTCGTGTCTGTTTATTGTGCGAGTTATTGACGGCTTGATGTTTTGCAGTTGCTGGTACGTATTGCGCCACGTGTTGTTGATGATTTTGACCATGGTGCCCGGATTTCTAGGCGATGACGCCCCTCGTGCAGTTTTCCCGTATGTTTCCTTCCCGTCTTGTTCAAATGTGTCTTATTAACATGTTTGTTTAGCTCTCTTGTTGGGCGTCCGCGCCATGAAGGTGTTATGGTTGGCATGGGCCAAAAGGATTCCTATGTCGGGTGTGTATTTTTCGTCCAGTCCTTTGCTAATCATACTAACACCACTTCTAGGGACGAGGCCCAATCCAAGCGCGGCATCCTCAGCTTGAAATACCCTATCGAGCACGGTGTCGTTACCAACTGGGACGACATGGAAAAGATTTGGCACCACACCTTTTACAACGAACTCCGCGTCGCTCCCGAGGAGCACCCGGTCCTACTTACCGAGGCTCCGCTCAACCCCAAAGCTAACCGCGAAAAAATGACGCAGATCATGTTCGAAACTTTCAACGTTCCGGCATTCTATGTCTCTATCCAGGCTGTACTTTCGCTCTATGCTTCTGGTCGGACTACTGGTATTGTTCTCGACTCTGGCGACGGTGTCACCCACGTTGTGCCCATCTACGAGGGTTTCTCTCTGACCCACGCTATCATGCGCCTCGACCTTGCTGGACGCGACCTCACCGACCACCTCGTCAAGATTCTGACCGAGCGCGGGTACACATTCACCACCTCGGCCGAACGCGAAGTCGTCCGCGACATCAAGGAAAAACTCTGCTACGTCGCACTCGACTTTGAACAAGACCTCACGACCGCCGCTCAAAGCTCGCAAATGGAGAAGAACTATGAGCTTCCAGACGGACAAGTGATCACGATCGGCAACGAACGGTTCCGGACCCCCGAGGCGCTGTTCCAGCCGTCGTTCCTCGGCAAAGAGTCGTCTGGGATCCACGACTTGACGTTCAACTCGATCATGAAGTGTGATCTTGATGTTCGGCGTGATTTGTTTGGGAATGTGGTGCTTTCGGGTGGGACGACGATGTACCCGGGTATCGCGGATCGTATGCAAAAGGAACTTACGGCGTTGGCTCCGTCGAGTATGAAGGTCAAGATTGTCGCGCCTCCTGAGCGCAAGTATTCGGTTTGGATCGGAGGGTCGATTCTTGGTGCGTTTTTGTGCAGGTTGCTCGTGGCTAGCCAGTATTGACTTTGGTGTGTAGCGTCCTTGTCGACGTTCCAGAACCTTTGGTGCTCGAAGCAAGAATACGATGAGTCGGGCCCGGGAATTGTTCATCGCAGTGAGTACCGCGTTTTTTTGGCTTGTTGGGTTTGTGTTGACGTGGGGTTTAGAGTGTTTCTAGGGGGTGTGAACACCGTTCTGCAATTCCTTGTGCCCAGAAATCTCTGTCTAGTTCGTAGATCAATGGAATCAGTTCCTGACTCTCTTGTGGCGAGTTGAGCTGCTTCTTCTTAGGTACTGACAAGGCCTGCCAAGTTATTCGCCCGGAGAGGTTTATATGCGCGGTGTCAACTGGCTAGGGTTTGAGCCAAATGTAAGTCGGTAAAAAATCGGTGCAGCCGGGGCTTCGCCGGGCGGCGTAAGCCTGCAATGAATTAAGGGTGGGCCACCCGGGGCGTGGCTCTGGTGCAGAATTTCGGTGTTCATCTAAAAACTAACGTGGAACAGCCATCGGCCTGACTCCCTAGCGATATCGAAACACGTATTCCTCGCCATTCGTCGTTTGCGCAAATCTTGCGGTCCGAATTGTATTGCTGAGATAATCGTTCGGCCCGACCCTCGGTGTCAAGGTAAATCCTTCGGTCCGAATTTCGGCGTCAAGAAAATGCTTCGGGCCAACTATCGGGGTTAAGGTGTCCTTCGGGTTGCGTTAGGATGTCGAGGTGGTCCTCTCCACGATGTCCGGTAGTGACAATAGGCCAGGTGGGATGTGATAACCAGCCGACTCCGGTACTTAATGCCGCTGCGCGCAACACCCTCACTCACTCTCCACCCCTACTCCTCTCCCCCGATCCCACATGGCACAAATCGCCCATACTCTCGCACAACCCCAAGCTCCAAATCTTCCAGCAAACCCGCTTGTAATGTAAGTCACGTTCGGTGTCAATGCTCCCTCTGTAACGTCAACCCGTGTGCTGACGAACCTACGTCTTCTCATTTCCCGCCCACAGGCCCTCGGTCGTGCCGGCGCACCAACTCCTTCACGAAGCCCCCTCGACTGAACCTATCGCTCTCGTTCCGGCCACGCATGTACCCATCGCGGGGACGGCTGAGGTGCCCGGTGAGTACTCGTTCACCACTCTCCGCCTCACGGGCGGCTAAACTTCCTGCCAGACTTTGATAACCACCAGCAGCCGCCCATGCCACACCAACCATCCCTCCTTGGCTCGTTCATGGGTTTGCAGCAAGTCGGCCCGGCTGGGGAGTAATCGGCAATGGGCGCTTGTCGGGTAAATGCGCCACAATACTATTCGTGTTTCGAGTCTTCGGTTACCTGTGTCATCGTCGCCGAGTGACTGTTCCATATGTTTCAATGCTCGTTGTTCGATTATGATGTTCGTGAGTCGCAGGCCGCAGAGTCAGGGATCGCACGTGACCGTCTCTCGTTCTCCCGTTCTGTTCGTTCTATCGTTGTTTGTCGCGTGCTTGTGTTCGTTCCTATCTCCTTGGTTGTGTATGTAGTCGCTCGCTCCTGAAAGCCCTCAATTCTAAAGGAACGAGCCGAAAGAGAGCCTACCGAATTGTGGCAATGAGTTGGATCCTGTCTCTCTGGGCTCAAACCGCTTAGAATTGATGGTTTTCCAGGCTTGTTCGTCTAGCGCCTTTTTCGTTTGTGTTTTATAGTAAGTTCGACGCGTTATACGCGCATCAACATCGAGTTCCTATTATAGTTTCGCATACCTGGTCACTTACATACTACATTCTGCGCTCCATTCGCTGATCAACTTGATCCATGGTTCGGTGGGGACATAGCCGTGCGAACACAAAGCGCATTGGAACCCCAAGGGGCCCTAACACAACCTTGCACGAGGTTGGTCATTCGGGGGGCGGAGGCTCGTCGGGCGGGCACTGCCCGGGGTGGGAGGGAACCGGTCTCTCGGGGCTGACGATGGGGCGGAGTAAGAGATAGTTTCCTTCCTTTTCGAACACAAAGTCTGTCATACATAGCCCACGGTTGCATTGATAGTATAAATTCGGATCCAAGAAAAAAAAATCGATACATTTCATATTTGGCCCAATGGGATTACCCGCATCCTCGAGATCTGTAATCCACAGCAAGTTTGCTGTTCAACCAAGGGCTCATCCGAGTATCAAAGGGGCATACGGTGAAACGCTACGCACGCGTGTAATACCCCGGCTAACATAAAGCGCAAGGTATCGGCCGTCCGGCGAGGTTATAGATATGCCCTACATATAGTTTGGCTCGTCATGGTTTTTCATCCCCATCCTCTGCGAGTTGACGTAACACTGCGGGGAATTCCGAGTTTCCCTCAGGCAAAACACGGCGGTGGGAAGTCTGTTCTGAATCTCTGATACCACTTTCACCGTGTTTTGTGCAAGAGAAAACCCTTAACCCACTATAGTGTAAACGAGACGAATAAGTCAAGGCTACAGTAAACCTATGCCCTGTGGTGTCGACCCAAGCTCGTCCGTTTTGAGATGCTGACCTGTGTTACAAGTAACGGCGGATGGCACTTCCGTGGCGGTGCCAACCCAACGATTGCTTGCTATCAGTGGGTAGCGTAAGCATCGCCGAAAACGGACAGCTTACGTTCTAGGCAAGTGGTATCCCAAGTCTGTGACAATGCGGGTTTGCGAACTTGTCTCCATCCATCTTGGTGGCGGGGGCGTTGATAGCCCAGGATAGGGAGGCCTGCGCAGGGTAGTGCTGGATACAGGAATGAGTGAAAAGGTAAAATTCGATGATCATGCAATACTAACCTGAGAAGAACCCTTGATTGTCAGGAGTCCACCAGGTGTCTGAAAACTTGACAATCGCCATCCATGCGGACAGCACGTTTCCTCTTGTGGGTTCGGAACAGGAACCGAAGTTTTCCAAAAGTAGATCGTGCTGAATCGGATCCAGAGGCTGATTCCACACGTTTTGGTTTCATCAGCTTGGATGGCGCTTAAGTCACCGCCTTGATTCTGACACTGATCTCCCGGGGAGGACCGTAGCGTGCACCGAGAACGAGATAGAAGGAAGCTACTGAGTACTCGACCCGACTTACGGCCGCCTTCTCTCTAGGACCAGCCACCCAACCGTAATTCCTACGCATATCTCGCAGCACCCTCAAACCATCTCCCTCTCCAATATCGGCAATCCCCAGCTCGATTCAATCATCGCTGCCACAATAGCGTTACTGGAAGATATACCATTCTGGCATCAAGGAAAAGCATACCACAGGGCCAAACCCAGCCCCCCTTGGTTTGCGCGGACGAGGTGCACTCATTTTCCTTTTTACTCGGCCATTCAATGGCATGCCCTAGGGTCCACCCCCTGGCTGATGGTGCGTTCGACGAATTCTGGAATTGTTTAGTCGATCGGTCAGTCACTCTCAAAACTCGTGCATACACACGGCATTCTTCGCAGATCGTCCCCGAGAAAATTATGCAATCCGGACTGCATACCATAATAATAAGTATTTCGGCGGATAGCCAGTGACAATTCGGTAGCGAAATCAACCGCCCAGTCCCAATATTTAATGCTGCTGCTCTCGCCCTCCCCTCCCCAACACCCCCGCTCCTCTCTTCGCCAAGGGTACTAAATGGCTCGAATCACCCATGTTCTCGCACAACTTCAAGCTCCAATTCTTCCAGCAAACCCCTTTGCAGTGCAAGTCTCGTTCAAATGCAATGCTGTCTGTGGTGCTCACGAATCTACGTTTTTCCTATTCCCCTATCTCCAAAATATTATAGACTCCAAGTCGTGCCAGCGCACCTCCTTCACGAAGCCATACCACCTGAAGCTATCGTTCTCGGCCCAGTCGCGCATATACCCCTTGTGGGGTTGACCGAGGTGCCCAGTGAGTACTAGCCCACCGTTCACCACTCACAGGTGGCTGAAGTCTCTACTAGACCTTGATCACCAGCAGCAGCTGCCCATCCAACCATCCCTCCTTGGCTCGTTCATGGGCTTGCAGCAAGTCGGCCTAGCTGGGGAGTAACCAGCAATCATCAGCAAAAGCCCCTGGCGCTCGGGAACACCCGTGAGCACCACGGGGCTCGCGAGCGATCGTGAACCCCGAGATTTTTGCTGAGATGGGTGCACGTCCAGTAAAATGCGCTGCAATGTTATTCCTGTTTCGAGCTTTCGGTCACCAGAATCATCGCCATCGAGGGACTATTCCATGTGTTGGAGTGTTCGCTGCTCGGCGACGATGCTGGCCTTGGTAAACGTTCTACATATACCTGCTTTATTCGGTACCGCTCTGCTGTGTTTCCTTGCTTTCTTGCCCCGTTCATTGCTTTTCTTGCCACATTCGTGGTTTGTACAACCTATATCCGTAAACTCTGCTCATCAATCCGTACTTCTGATCCGCATAATCGTTATACCGTCCAATCGAGGACCGCAAAATCTCATAACTTGATTATGCTACTCCATTGACAAGTAACTCGTCACAGGATGTGATTATAGTAGGACCCCGGTTGTACCGAGACCCTGATCCGGAACCAAATTATCCGCCGAGTCGCAGACCCCCCACCAACACCAAAACGTAAGTGCTGATCGTCCAAGTGGTTGAACAGTGCGTATTATGCGGCGAAGAGGTGGAATATGCGGTCTGTAGAGGGTCTGTGCATGAGGGTGGGGAGAGCTCGGCCGAGTTGATGGATGGATGTTTTGCGTTTGGATGGATTGACGGACCCAATGGACATCAGGCTAACTTGCTGGCAAACCACAGACATAATACGAGATGGGCCGCGTTATTCGTGCGCAGAGGCGTTCACATACCATCTTCAAGGCCCATACCCGCCTGAACAAGAACCCGGCTCGTCTCCGGCCGCTCGACTTTGCTGAGCGCAATGGCTACATCCGCGGGATTGTGAAGGAGATCATCCACGATTCGGGCCGGTGAGCATTCTGGAGCATCTATTGAGAGATACTGAATGAGTTAACGCTCGACTTGGTGCAGTGGTGCTCCTCTCGCCCGCGTCGTCTTCCGTGACCCGTACCGCTACAAGCTCCGCACCGAGACCTTTGTGGCCACCGAGGGGCTGCACACTGGCGCATTCATCTACTGCGGGAAGAAGGCTGCCCTCAGCGTCGGCAACGTTCTCCCTGTCTCTCAGTTGCCTGAAGGTGAGTCGATTCTGGCATGAGGAGTGATTTGTCTAATTTTCAACGACTCGAGGTACCATCATCTGCAACGTCGAGGAGCATGTTGGTGACCGCGGTGCGCTTGCACGAACCTCTGGCAACTATGCCACCGTCATCGGCCACTCTCCCGAGGACAACAAGACTCGCATTCGGTATGTCCAAATCGGATATTATTTAACCGTGACTTAATCTGGGGCGGTAGTCTTCCTTCTGGCGCAAAGAAGACAATTGCCAGCAATGCTCGTGCTGCCGTCGGTATCGTCGCTGGCGGTGGACGAATCGATAAGCCTCTTTTGAAGGCTGGTCGCGCTTACCACAAGTTCAAGGTACGTATTTTGTCGAATTCAGGACACCACTCTGATGCGCATACAATTGAGTATAGGCAAAGCGCTACAACTGGCCTCGTACTCGTGGTGTGGCCATGAACCCGGTGGACCACCCTCACGGAGGAGGGAACCACCAGCATATCGGAAAGGCTTCGACCATTGCCCGCTCCGCGGTTCCCGGCCAGAAAGTTGGTCTCATTGCTGCGCGCAGGACGGGTCTGCTGCGCGGTACCGTCAAGACCAAGGACGCGTAAACACGTCTGGTCGAGGCGGGGGAGGGTGTGCGTTCGTTGGGCACACGTATATTGTTGGTGTTTTGCACTGTTGTGCTGTGCGATGCAAGAAAATCCATATGACTATGCCGTTTTTTTGTTGTTATGAAGATGCATGCTACATTTTTCGCTCTCGAGCGCTATAGTTGTAGAATTCTGAGGACTTTGCGCGGCAAGCGGGGGAATGTGGAGATGACAGAAAGTGAAATTATCACACAACGGGCACGTGACTAGCCGTATCGTCAACTTGTCCAACGCTCCAAACAATGGTCTTTCACATCCCAAAGCTAGCGACGCTCATATGCAGCTTTTCAGAACGTCAATGTGTGTCAATAATGAAAACGTGTAAAGCAGCCTTTGGAGTGGCAGCTCCATTTGTGTGGCATACGTTGGACAGTGCGCAACCCGGGGCCCGTGCTGCAACTACTCTTCCCCGATGCCAAAATTTATAGTGGGTGTAAAACAGATACTACATTCGTGCGTGTTGAGAGTTTTTCCTTCCTCAAGCTGATGCCCTTCGCCTGGATCTTAGGTCTTTGACGAGTCCTTCGTGTATCCATGGAGACTTGCTCTCTGTGCGCCATACTTCAAACAATTGAGCGTTTACGGAGAAAACAATCAATACTTTCGGATGAAAAACTGGGCAAGGCTACACGACTATTTCGAAACTGGGGTGTTGCCTAACTTGCAGTCTCTGAAATTGGAGGCTTCCAAACCTATCCCTGCTGAAGACCAGCTACTCTGAGTTACGTTCTTTGCTTCCTCCTCCCTTGCCGAGTTTCAAGTATTATCTGCCGATCCAGAGCTCTACTGTGTTCCCCATGTCCCCCCTTATGGAATGGCCTCGATCATCCTAAAAGTTATTACCGAGCGGTGTCCACAACTCCGCACCCTAGCTATCCACCTCGATCAAACTTGTGTTGATAGATCGGATTACCACACACCTGAGCTTTGTTTGGTGCAGTTCATACAGGATCAACCATACGACCAGTACTTTAAGTCATTCTTGCACCTTCGTGAGCTGGGGATAGCCAATGCCATATTTGGAACGCCGGCCGTACGAGAGCTCAGCAAATTACCTTGCTTAGAAAAGTTGACAATCTGAGAGTGTTGTGGTACACCGGACTATTATACTGAGGGCATTGAAGAGGGAGCTTTCCCATCCCTGAAAAGTCTCGCGCTCTATCTTGGTTGCCCTTGGGACCGTGGTTATCATCTTGGGTTTCAAGTATCTCCTCAGTAATGTTGAGTGCCTAACGGTCAGCCCCCGTCTTTTTTATGAGGGGGTGGACCCAGAATCCAGAGATATGTGGCTAAACGATGATTTATTTCCTTGCTATGAGGGAATGCCGAACCTCAGACACTTCAGCATCAATCCCACTATAGACAGCTCCCTAGAAAGTCCTCTGTAGGCATTCCAAGGCTCGAACTTAGGGTGGAATAGCCGTTAGATCATTTATATTCTTAGCGCATCCCACTGTCGTGCCGAAGCTTAAGGACCTCGCAGAAACCAGTATGTTGCAGGTGCCGCTTGGAGCATTCTCTAATTATGGCGCACATATCAGTGATCTACCGACCGGGGTATGAAAACATTTTAGTCTATAATATCCGTATCAGGAGCCACAGCGAGGTGCGCGCAAGTTCGGTTTAGTGACCGCTAACATGTACTGCCCAGTCCTAGTATGTGTATGAGCGATTCTCTTGCCCCAACCAGAGCTATGTTCCCATGCATTTTTTAGCCAGAGGGCCGCCGACATCCCCAGCACCCATCAGCACGGTCTTCTAAACGTGCACAGGTGAGCCTCGTGTACTTTTTCTTATTATTCGAAATCGTCCCTGATCGCTAATTTCTCTCACTTTTACCCAACCTACCCAGGTAGCTTGAGCCCTCATGGCTGAACCTCGCTAATTTGGAAATATTATTTCACAACCACGAAACTAGGCCAAAGATGAACCGATCTCACTTATTCTCCACCGCATACACCAAGTAGTGGAACCGCAAGGTCGGAGCTCCATCAAAAGGGTCAAGGCGAGCTCGACGGCAATACGGGTTGGTTATCGTCAACTTTGTGGCGATCTCGTTCCTCGAGATTGCGTCGTCGGTCACCTCGCGGCGCCCCTCATCAGCGGCCTTGAAGCACAGTGCTGCCCCGTGCCCGTGCCTCTCTGCGTTGCAGTCTGTGAGCGAGGCAGCTGGGCGGCCAGGCCTACAGCCAAGACGTGGGTTACTTGCCGAGGTTTTTTGGCCAGTTGCTTGGGTTTCGTCCGGCGTGGTGTTGTATTTTAATGGAGCTTCTGAACGATCTCTGCAGCACTCCTGAATCTCATAATAACAATTTTTACACGCATACATGCCGTTTTGGTGGTGTTTAACCCCGCCCAGCTCAAGGCCACCAGAACGAGCGTACAAATGTAGACCAGACAGTTACTCCTGTGTATCGCGTACATGGCCGCCTGGCTGCCAGCATGTGTTGAACTTGGGCATTGGGAATCAAATATATCAATCCTCGTGCTGCTCTTCATCCAACATTCCCTCCACCTGGGCTCTGGAGCTCTCACGGCTACCCTGTCACCGCACCTACCCAACTTCAGCACCGATTTTCTCTAGTGCAGGATTTGGCTTCGCGTGTCCCTATGGCGGTGGGTGGGGAGTACTCCGGGCTACCGTAGAGGTCGGCTTGTGGTTTAGATCGGACTTAGCCGGGTTTAATGTGTATCCCAGATTGAGAATACCTATGGGGATCGGCACGCTTCGCGTGCCGTGCCTGTGAGTTACATAATCAAATTTCGTCCAAAATGTGGCCCAAAGATATTTCGATGCCGCATGCGTTGAGATTGTACTATAAGACTCACGAAAGACGTCAAACATTATATCAGAGGGTACAAGCACTCATACCAGTCAAAAAGAAGCACCGAACAACACAGAAATAAGACAAAATGTGAGATATACAAGCATGACTATGCTACCAGTCGCGAGGAGGCTGTTTGGGGGCTAACATGTTCCCGTAAGTATGTAGAAGCGAGTGCTAATACAAGTGTTCGCTTCTCGTCAACCTTCAACTTGCTTGTACTCGGGAAACTTCCCTGATCTGCAAACATTTGTCGATAGACTTTGAGTTGATCATTTAGCTCCACTCCCTTCATTTTCTTGACTATAGGGGCCGGATTGCAGAGACTCCGGACATGATTAGCTTGCGTGACAGGCTCCGAATGCATGTGTTGTAGATGCCGCTTGACTTCGTCTTGAAATTGAGCTGTGTATGAGTGCGTTTGAGTTTCGTGGCAAGCAGGTGACGACGAGACTCCTCAGCAGCATATGCTTGCCTTTTCCAGCCCAATTTTGAGTGCTTGTATCGCTCAAGCGCTCTCCTCTGCTTCTTGACCTTTCCTTTCTTCTCCATCCGTTGTTTTTTCAGCTGGACCGTGAGTTCTTTAAGTCTTCTATGTAGTTTTTTTCGCTCTTGTGCTAGTGGCTGTAGGCGTTCTATCGCTCGTTTTGCAACCTTCAATATATTGTGTTTTTGTGCGCTCAGACGTAGGTTTTGAGCAGCAAAGGCTTCCGTTTTCGCTCTAAGTTTTTTGAGGGTGTTTGTAACCGTTTTTTTGGCAGGCTATCGGCAACATTGTCCAGCTATAGGATATAAGTAGCATATAGCTTGTATTTTAGCTTTCCTTGGGGGTGTTTAAATATGTATTAACCTGGTACATGTTACTTGGCTGTATTACACGTCTTGCCTCTGTCAATACATTTTTTTAGAGGCGGGATCGCCTAGGTTTCTTTTGCTTTGGCGCTAAAACTAGCTTAGACACCATTTTAGAAGCTTTAGGGCTAATCCGAGATAATCTGTGACTAGCTGCCGCGCGTAAGGTTGTGGGGGAACCAACGACGATGGAGTGTTTTGCATTGCCAATGCTTATAGCGGTTTGCAAAAGTACTTGCCGGTTCGGGTTTCAAGCACTCACGCCAGATGCAGAACCGAGTGCAGGTGTGAGGAGAAAAAACGGTGTAGCACAACAGTATGTAGACTACAGGAGCCGTGATACACATA
>WSTK01000501.1:0-24030 GCA_019616945.1 Ceratobasidium sp. 414
AAAAGCTAATTGCACTGGGAATTGATGGTGTTCCAGCACAAAACCAAAATCAGACTCTTCAGATGAGAGTGTGATCCGTGGAAGAAACACAGTGTTACCTATTAGTTGATCCCATTAATATGGCTTCAAGCTCTTGTTCAGAACATACTCACCAGCTCCAGTACCATCCAAGAGTTTAACTTCCAATACCCTTTGTCCCATATTGACCACTACTGCCCGTGTTCCATTGCAAATCCCCTGAGATGGAGAAAGGTTGCTGTTGTGAGCTGTTACTAGCGTAACTAGCCCCCAACTTTTTCTCCTTCGCTCAGGTGCCTCTGGCCCCCTTTCTTCATCTTTTTTCCTTCTCTCTTGGCTTGGTGGCTTGGACTTAGTACTAGGATTGTCACCAATCTGTCTATGATTGGCATCACTCTGTATGACTCTGAAGGATTGGCACATGTATGCAGCTCTGCATGTCAAATGACTAGCATATGTCATTCCTCTTAGTTTGACTCAGATGTACTTCCTTAGTATAAATAGAGCATGAAGCAAGCCTGAGCACCTCAGCTTGCTTCGCCTTGTCACACTTCCTTGCTAGAGTTACCCTTCCAGTGTGCACATGGGAGTACTCCCCCTGTGTTATGCTTAGTATCCATGTTACTTCACTATCGCACTATAGGGCTAGCAACCCTCTTACTAAAGTATCCAAGTATCTACCTTCCAGGGATCTTGCAGCTTAAAGCGTGAAGCCACTTGATCAACCTTCATCGCAAGTGACTTAAAGCAGCTAGCCACTTCCACACTTCGTCGTCTTGTGGCTTGAAGTACCTAGATACTCGATTACTATGCATATATGGCACATATATGGCACATACATAAAGGATCCAGTCCTTGGATCAGCCATCTAATGGACCTAAGGTCAAGACACAAGGAAACACCCAGCGAGAAGGCTAGGCTTGCAACAGTTGCGCAGGATCATGATTGGGCATCCCTTTTTAAGCTGCAACTTGGCCACTGGAATGCTTGCACAGTTCAAAGAGTTCAGGAACTCAGGTGCTGGTGCAGCAGTCACCTCATTGTCGACTCCCTCTTCCATGTGAACCTTGTCAGAACTGTGATAGGTTTTTGTATTGCACTCACTGGGAGCAGGGAACTTCACCAAGATTTTTTGGTTGAGTGTTAGAACATCATTGCTTCACCCTGTCAAGATGGTATGTTCCTTGAGGTATTCTTCAGTTGCATGGCCAGGTACAGATATGTTTAGATACACTGCATCAATGAGGCTGGCTCAGGATGGGACATGCATGTGTGCATTGAAGTTGACTGGCCCAGAATGCCCTTCCTTGATAGTTGTTCCCTCCCCAACCTGCAGAAGAAAGGCTGCAAACTGAGCTGCTTCTGGGTCTCCCTGCAACTGCATGTTCTCAGTTAATCATAACTTGGTCATATGTGGCCAGAGAGCAGAGCACTTTAGACAGGCAGCAATGATGTCTTCAGGCTGGCCATGACAAATGACTGGAAGTATCTGTCAGAAGTCCCCACCGAAGACTGCAGTAATACCCCCAAAGAGTTGGCCTGGCTTGGAGCATATGTCTTGGCAGGTACAATCAAAGGCTTCTGCACAAAATCTGTTCTGCATGGGCACCTCATCCCAAATAATGAGCTTGGTCTGCTGGAGGAGTTTCCCTAGATCTGAATTTTTGTTGATGGAGCAAGTGCTAGTTTCATGGATATCAAGTGGGATCTTGAACCTAGAGTGGGATGTCCAACCACCTGGAAGCAGTAGTGCTGCAATGCCTGAGGAAGCAACACAGAGAACCATATGACCAGCAGAGCATAGCTTGTAGCAGATTGCTTGGTAGAGGAAGGTCTTACCAGTTCCAGCAGGCCCATCAAGGAAGAATGTTTGACCCCTAGACTTGACAGTTGATTCATGGATTTGGTCAAAAGCAATGTGCTGCTGAGGATTGAGCTGAGCTTCAAGACACTCTACTTTGCCTTCTGGTATGGTGGCCCTAAGCAGGTTCTGCTCAAGGATGTGACAGTTTTGTTCCTTGTATCGCTGCCAGTTGTGTGTGCACACATCCAGCTGAACATGATCCATTGTAGACCCAGCCTCTTCAACCATTTGCTGAATGAGGTAGAGGCCATAGTCATAGACCAAATCATCTGTCAGGTCGGCAGGTGCCCAATCCTGCTGTTGAATCCTGTATCGCAAGTCATCGCATATATGGCACCTATAGTCTGCCCACAGTTTTTTGGGATCACTGGGAGAGCAGAATGTGAGAATGATCATGAAGAGTTTCTGCAGTTGGTGGCCAGATTGCATGACAGAAGCCTCAGTAAGGCATGCTATCCACTCTCCATCATTGTCTGTAGGACCACAGGCAATGTAACAGGCTCTGTCTGTGTCATAGAGTTGCCCATTGAACCTCTGCACATCATCAAAGCAGGTGGGTGCTTTGACAACAGTAAGCAAGAGTCGAAAGAAATATCTTGGGCCTTGGTTTGATGGGACAAAGTACATGCGCCCAAGAGCCCCCCCAAAGTGTGTTGCATTCTTGTCATATTTGTTGTGGCCTCATTTGGCCACCCTAAGGTTCCATTTCTGTGCTCCTTTATCCCAAGAGAACTTTGAAGGGAGTTCTTGATACACCATGTTGTTGGCTATTGCATGAACACATATGTCATTATGCCTGTTAAGCTTGAAGAAAGTTGTAAGTGTTGTGTCACGATGATTGGCCAAGATGTCTTCAAGCCACTGATCAGCTCTAAATGCCACTGGTTCCATATCTTCAAGGTGAATGTGGAGATGATAGATATTTGGAAACTCCCTGTGAAGTGCAAGTCCTGAGATACACCAGAAGGCTTCATGAGGAGAAACCCAATGCCCATCGAGGTACATCTTGATTTCATCTTGACACTGTGCCCCTCCAGCAGCCTGGTTGTCACCACCTGGAGTAGGCTGTATAATCACCATAGACACCTGGTCACCACCTTTGAACACATATTTGAAGATGTACTTGATCATGTTGATCCCAGAGCATGTCTCAACATTGATGTGACAGCTATAGCAGTGTGAGGAGGTTGGGCTGTATGGAACAACACTGCGGTTGTCAAGCACAACTTCCTGGCCAGAGTAGACTTTGGTGAAGCTCCTCCCATCATTCTGTCAATGATACTGGGGATACGAATTGTGAACCAAGACAGTGGTGGGGGACCAAGGCTTCAGGGGCCAGTAGCCTTTGGTTCAAGTCTGCTTTTCAGCATCCCAGCAAGGAGATGTGGGAAAATTTGGGCCACATGGGCCATGGAGCATAGTACTGGTCACAGTCTCATAGAGGAGATTATTGGTGGGGTCAGGGAGTTCAGCTGAAATATCATCATCTACATCCTCCAGAGTAAGAATGTGGGAGGCCTTTTCAACCCAGACCAACAAATGCATATGTGGCAGACCCTGCTTCTGAAACTCAATGGTGTAGACATAAGCTGTGCAGTAGCTGAGTACATGATTCTTGGTGATGTTGTCCAGTAGAGCATGCTGCTTGAGTTCAAAGACCTGGTTCGCTAAATCCAGTTGATCAGCAGGAGTCTGCCCAGGAAGTAAGGCATTGGTGATTTCTGGCCAGTTGGGATTGGCAGTTGTGGTAACAAAAAATTGAGGTGGACCAAGTAATTGTGCTATAGCCATGGTGTCTTGGTATGACTCTGCCATTTGGCCATGCTCAACGTTGTCTGTGATCAATGCATCCCTCCTGATGGTCTCCTGATTCTGCTGGAACCAAATCAGGCAGCTCTGGTCTATAACAGCCCAAACATCGACCAAGAGCTGCTGGAGGAAGAGGTGTCTGCCACGGAATATCGAACCAAAGTGTGTTTGAGGCCCAGGTGTTTGACTTGCTGCAGTGAAGGTCTCCTGAGTGTCGTGACCCATTATTAATGATGGGTCACAACTGGATTCGAACCAACGACCTTTACATAATCGATCACATGACCACTATAGGTATGAGTAGTTCACACCTCAGGAACTCATACCAATACCAACAGTAGTCACATGACCTCAGATTAAGTGTGTAGCACAGAGGCGAAGCCTCTATTAACATTGGGTGCTGTGCATATACCTTATATAATATGTTACACAAGGACTGGCGGAAGATTATGATAACTGGTACCAATGGACTATTATTAGACCTACTGTGATTGGCACATACAACCAGATGACTAGGTGTATGCTTAGTATAGATGACTCACACATGTAGATAGATGACTAGACTGCTTTCCAGAGCAGTATATATAGAGTGACAGCAAGCCTGAGTAGTCCTCAGCTTGCTTGTCTTGACACCCCATCTTCCCTCATACTTAGAGCTCTTAGCTGAGCTATCGCTTATGTCGTCCACCAATAAGGGAAATACCCATCACAACAGCTCCTCTGGGAAGTACCCAGCAGTACTGCATAAGCGTGCAAATAAGAAGTGACCTTTGAGAACGGAGGGTCGCGACACTGAGGGAATAGGATGTATGCATAGTAGTCAAGCTCAGAGAGGGTAGTTCTTCTGCCACAATGATTTTGGGCGGCCTCCTCGTTTTCCTGTTCACAGCACCATTGTCAGCACCATTTTGTTGATGGAACGCAGGTGCCCATGCACCCCCTCGATAGGGTATCTGATGCTGGAAACCATGTTCACCAAAAGGATAGAAAAGTGGATATTGAAGACATGCATACACAGGATTCCAACTGTCCATGCACTGCATGCCACCACCTTGGAGGTGAACTGTAATGTCTCGTTGAGTGTTCATGACCATCTCTCCTGGGAATATAAGTGCCAGTTCATCACCTGTTTGCTGGTTATAGTGTCAGGGATCAAGTGTGCAGCCTTGGCAAATCACCATTCTAAGTGGCTGGATATCTTGGCCAGTAGCTCATTCCAAGATTTGTTTGTAAACCCCAGCATATTGATGGTTCATATGGATGATTCCAGTCAGCTCCCACATCAACGCTCGATCACACTCAGCATTTGCCGGGTGATTTGCCCAGAAGTGCGCAGCTTCCTCATGGGAGTCATAGACATAGAGTTGGGCATAGTTAGGTGCAAATGGAATATCTGGCAATATTGGTGCACTCCGATGATATATCTCCCTACCAATTTTAAACAGCCAAGGCCCAGATCCAGGAGGCTGAGGAGCTTGATGTTTGAAGCCCATTGATGTGAAGGCCAAAGCTGTATTGAAGCTTCAGATATTGGCAAAGAAGTTGGCCGACTTGGGATGTAAGCCTACTCATAGTTTGTAGAGCTCCAAGGGAGGACATTTAGTAAGAGCAACTTTAATCTTCCCCTGACTGCAGCAAGAGCCAAAGACAGGTTGATTGGCTTGTGATTTCGAAAGTTTCTCCATGTCCCAGTGCAATGCATCACAGTGGGTGCATTTAACATTCATTGCACCAAGGTCGTGGTGTCCTGAGCATGCCAAGCATTGCATCGTCTGCAGGCATTTCTGATGTGCAACATTGCATGCCTCTAATGCCTCATCCAATTGGCCCTGTGGGAGAAGTTGTTCATCCTATACATAGATGCATCAGTGTCATGACAATTATTCTACTTTTCAACATACTTCATCTTTCCCTGCTGCACCTTGGTTATCCCCATTTTCAACCTCATCAGCTGCTGCTGGTTGGATTGGTGCCTGCTTAACCGGGTGTCAGGTCAACTCAATTTTTATAGTCCACTCAATCTCACTGGAGCTGCAGCTGCAGCTTGCTGATTTTGCTGCCTTGCCTGCTGCCCATGAGATCTATTGAATGCACTGGGAGCTGCAGGTGGCATTGCACCTGCTGTGTGCATTTGAGCTTGACACTCTCACTCCTGATGTGCACATTGGGCTATCTGGTGGTTTGTTAAAGCCTGCTGGTTACTTGGCCCAGCAATTGGTGCAGTCTGATGATTACTTGGTCCTGCAACAGGAGCTGGTTCCTGGTTGCTGGGCCCAGCAGCTGGCTGTGGTGTATGGTGTGGATGGGCCTCAGGACTAACTTGTTGCTGCTGTAAGCAGTCTGCCTCCTGGGCTTGAGCCCAAGTGCATTCAGGAGTAGTTGGAGCAAACCTATTGGCTCTGCATTCAGTAACCTTATTTATCCATACAGCCCATTATCATAGCTACTGACATGATTTTTTGGCAGTCTTTGGCTATTGGCCACCTTTAATGGTATGTTCTTTGCTTTTTCACTCAAATCTGAAATTTCACAGACTGAAACATCAGTTATGATCCCACCAATAGTCCATTAGAGTCACTCACGGGTTCTCTAAAAACCTGTATTGCTTGTGGGGGAAGCAGGTTTTTTTGTGTGTGTGCTCCTTTCTTTTCTCCCCACATAGTGGTGGCCCCCAATTTTTTGGTACCAACCCACCAGTGAAAACACCCCTGTGACAGCCAATTACAATGCTTTGTAATCAGTTGTAATCAAATGCAATCAAACTTGAGGAGGGGGGTGGGGGCAGCCTCAGCAACTCACTGTCTTGACTTGAGCTACCAAGTAAAGTGGTGTGAAACGTCAAGAGCTCTCTGTAGAAAGTTTTTTCGAACTGATTGGTGGAGTATTGACTTATATACATTATTTTCTTTTAGAAACTATCCTCCAGCTCGCCCATGTACCATTTTACACACACTTGAACATATCGAAACGATAGAATAGATTTTTCTCTTTTTTATGGTAGCTTACACGTTCAGATCCGTGGTGAATTTGCTGTGCTACACATGTTCTGGCTGCCAGCTGGACAAATGGGCCTCCAGATCCCAGCGCTTACAGGTTGGACCCTGGTTGTCTTTGACACTTGCCCTGAGGACTTTCCCATGTGCCTTTACATTCTTAGTAGATATATACTGTGGAAAGCAAGCCTGAGGACCTCAGCTTGCTTTACCTTGTCATCTCACCTCTCAAAAGACACCTAAGTAGCAGCCATTGACATCCCTGCTGGGATTACTTTGGTCACATCACGAGAAGTACTCTTACAACGAGAGACTTCTATCAATAAGTCAACAGGTCATGAGGACCCCTGAGAAACATCTAGACTCTCATTGGAGGTGTTGTGAGCTGTTACTAGTGTAACAAGCCCCCAACTTTTTCTTCTGTCAGGTGCCTCTGGCCTTTGTCTCTTTCCTTCTCTCATGGCTTAGTGACTTGGACTTAGTACTAGGATCATCGCCAATCCACCTCTGATTGGCACCACTCTGTATGACTCTGAAGGATTGGCACATGTATGCAGCTCTGCATGTCCAATGACTAGCATCTGCCATTCCTCTTAGTTTGACCCAGATGTACTTCCTTAGTATAAATAGAGCATGAAGCAAGCCTGAGTACCTCAGCTTGCTTCGCCTTGTCACACTTCCTCGCTAGAGTTACCCTTCCAGGGTGCACATGGGAGTACTCCCCCTGTGTTATGCTTAGTACCCATGTCACTTTACTATTGCACTATAGGGCTAGCAACCCTCTTATTAAAAGTATCCAAGTACCTACCTTCCAAGGATCTTGCAGCTTAAAAGCATCAAGCCACTTGACCAACCTTCATCACAAGTGACTTAAATCAGCTAGCCACTTCAACACTTCGTCGTCTTGTGGCTTAAAACATCTAGCCGCTTGACTACTATGCATATATGGCACATATATGGCGCATACATAAAGGATCCAGTCCCGGGATCAGCCATCTAATGGACCTAAAGTCAAGACGCAAGGAGACACCCAGCGAGAAGGCAAGGCTCACAACATAAAGGATCCAGTCCCAGGATCAACCACCTCATGGACCTAAAGTCAAGATGCAAGGAAACACCCAGCGAGAAGGTGAGGCTCACAACACCCCTAGACCGAAGACTTTATTAGACAGTAGCAAGTAATCCTTTACCCCCAGATCCAAATGCATTGGCAGAGGATAGCAACAAACAACCCCCAACCTTCACTAACTCAGAGCACCTGAATAATGGGACCTGCTGAAACCTGTAGCAGGGAACTATTTGGGACTATTAGAAGAGACTGACGCCGAGGAATTGTCAGAACCAGGAGACTGGATGAGACATGTATCAGGTATTGTTTGCGCTTGAGCGCTGTTCTTTGTTAGTAACCTGTAGTCCAGTTTATTTTGTACTTACCAAACACCTGCTGGGGTATATGAAGGCCCTGGCAGAACCCTTTGAATACATCTCTCTTTTACCATCACACTTTGGGCATTAAGACCTTTTGATACTGATTGATAAGACAGTAAGCATTCACTGCAAACCTAGTCTATTGCTTCTACTTTTAAAACTCCTAAGTCCCAACCTAAACTGTGGTACAGAGTCCAAGTACTTAAGCAGTTCTAATTGTGTGACTGCCACCGCTGTCAGTACGTTGAGGAATTAGTGATACTATTATAAGTGTGATTAATTGTGATTATTCAACTTGGCATATAGGACGCGCACACCTCCGACAAGGCTTAGCGCTATTATCTACCAGTAGTTTCTGACCCTCTATCTCCTATTTTAGGCGACTAGTTATAGACTTAATACACCACCAAGGGACCAATTTGTCCCAGCTCTCCTACTCACAAATCGCTGACAGCTTAATCTGCGGATATAGGCTCTGCCCACTCCAATCAGATCTGCCTAGAACTGATACTTCCATATCAGCCTCCCACCTCTGCGCTCTGATAGAGCGCATATAGGGTGCATATAATTACTTAAATTTACGCAATCTATAACACTTGGTTCTGTTTGATCGTTTTCAATATGGGCCAATCTATGATGTCCTGAACTTTGTTCTTCTCCATTGAAATTCCTTCTGGGCTAATTACAAGTCCAATGTAATCTACCATAGTGACCCTGAAGTGACACTTCTTCAGTCATACAAACGGATGGTTCTCTTGAAGTCATTTCAGGACCACTCACACATGTTCCATGTGTTCCTTGTTGTTCCTTGAGAAGATGAGAATATTGTCCAGGTAGACAATGATGAAAACCCCTCTGAAATCAGCAAGTAGTTCATTCATGAACCTCTGGTGCGTTTTTGAGTCCAAAGGGCATTACAATGTATTCGAAGAGTCCATCCTTGGTGTGAAAGGTGGTTTTCCATTTGTCTCCTTCTTTGATGTGCACATTGTTGTAGCCCCATCGTAGATCTAGTTTTGTAAAGACCTTTGCTTCTCATAGCTGTTCAATGAGGTCCTTGGGAAGGGGGATAGGGAATTGATCACTAGTAGTAATGTCATTGATCTTCTGATAGTCTGTTACTAGTTGAAGGGATCTGTCCTGTTTCTTGATGTAGAAGCATGGTGCTGCGATTTCTGACTTGTTAGGCCTAATTTTCCCATTGTGTAGTTCTTGTTCCAGGAATTCTCTAAGTTGTTTGGTTTGGTTGGGGGACATCAGATAGGGTTTTGCGGGTTTGGGTAGTTTGGCCCCTTCTTTGAAATGACTAGCACAGTCGTGTTCTCAATGTGGTGGCAACTCTTTGAATTTTTCCATGTCGAAAACATTGGCGAAGTCTGCATATTTGGGGGGTATGGGATTTTTGTCTGGTGCTTCTCCTGCTGCTTTTCCTTGTTCTTCCCTGAAGTGTATTTCCATTGTTCTCCAGGAGATATTGGGGTTGTGTTCTGTAAGCCATTCTTTTCTGAGTATCATGGTGGTATCCCCTCAGGGCATGGTGTAGAAACAGCTCTTGAAGGTGCATCCTTCTAGTTTGAAGGTAAGGGTAGTGCAGAAGCATATTTTTTGAGCGGTCTTGTTTCTGTCTATGGTGATGACTGTTTGTGGGTGTGTGAGTTTGATTAAGGGAATGTGATTTCAGTGGGCATAGGAGATGTCAATGAAATTTCATGAAGAGCCTGAGTTGATGAGGGTAAGAGTGGGTTCCATTATTCCTTCGATTGTGATGTAGCAGTGGGGGTCATCATCTGATTTCTTTAGGTAGTATACATGCTGAACATCACAATCTAGGTCTTCCTTACCTACAGACATGGGTGTGGTAGGCTGTATTAGTTTTCCAACTCTGAGGTAGTGGACTCATTATCTTCCTTGATTTCCTTGACCTTGGCTTCCTTTCCTTTCTCCTTCCTTCTAAGATCATTGCTGGGTTTCTGGCCATTGTTCCTTGCTCCCTGGGGTTGATCCTCTTCATGGTACCCTGATCGGCATGTCCTGGTGTCATGGCCTATTTGTCCACATTTGAAGCATCTGTTTTCTTTTTTGCGTAGCTCATGGGTTTCTCTGGACACTGTTGGTACAGGTGGTGTACTGGGCCTATGCACTGTGGATGTGTACGATGACAGCAATGAATGGTATATATATGTGAGTTACATGTGGGAACGGGATGGCACGACAGTACTATAGGGGGGGGTGGGGGATCCTGGCTGGGCGTAGGATGGCTCATACCAGTTGTCAAATGCCGGCTGCGAGCGCGAAGCGAAGGCTCGCGGGTGGGCGGCAATCCCGAAATGTAGTTTTCAGAGGTGAGGGTGGGTGGGAAAGAAAAAGAAAAGAGGCAACAAGAGGTGAGGGAGATGAAAGGTGAGTTGGCGGGCCTCCTGGCCTGGGATTATATGGGCCCATAGGTATGAGCACTGGGGTGGAGTAAAGGCGACAGGATTGAATGAGCGCAGGTGACATGGCGGTAGCCCGAGGTCAGGGTGTGGCCATTCCTATGTGGTCCGCATGAAGGTAGGCACATGATGGCATGGTCTTGAGCATCGGCCCAGTAATGCTCTCAGTCCTCTGCAGGCTGTGGGCTGATACCTCACACTGGGCCTATGTGCTGTGGATGTGTATGATGACAGCAATGAATGGTATATATATGTGAGTTACATGTGGGAACGGGATGGCACGATGGTACTATAGGGGGGGGTGGGGGATCCTGGCTGGGTGAAGCCCAGGCATGGGATGGCTCATACCAGTTGTCGAACACCAGCCGTGAGCGCGAAGGCTCGCCCCTGGCTGGGCACGCTGGCATGCCAGGCTGAGCTCAGGCAAAAGGTTGGTGGGCATGCGAGATGATGGGAGGGGAGCCACCCCTGGCTATGCGCAACGAGATCGGGGCTGGGCACGAGATGGGGCTGCGATACCCTCAGTGTGTCTTGCTGCCAGGCGGTCCTGAGTATGCCAGTACATGAAGTATGCGTCTGATCTCCATCTGACCTTGACTCGAACCACATCTGATGGGACTCTGGCCTCCAAGAAGGTGTGCCTGGTAATCCTTGGGAAGCCTTTTCCCCCCCATATCGTGTTGCAATGGTTTATGAATGGCTCGCATGTGAGGCAGCTGAATTGGCCTTCAGCTCCAGATCAGAAGGTGAAGAGGTGTGCCCAGGCTGGGATCCCCGCGTTGATGTAGAAATGGTTGGCCAGCGCATATCCAGGATCGACACGGCCATGCTGGCAGGGCACATGGATGTCCTCACCTCTAGGGCAGGTAGTTTTGGTGTGGGGGAGGTGGATGGAAAGGGAAATGCCAACAGACAGGGGGGAATGACGAAGATTTGGACAGGTGTGATGAAGCGTTGTGGATTCGGCAGGAGAAGCCCAATAGCTCACTGAGGTGACACTGCCCCCAGAAGGCAATGCAGGCGGCGGCGTAGATGGTGGTGTCGGGTGCTGATGATAGATCGAGACCATCATGAAGGTCACGAAGCATGCCTGTCATAACCCCTGGGCACCGTGCTTGCCTCGAGGACGCTGGGGCAAGGTTTGTCATGCTGCGTAGGATTAACGCCAATTGAGGGCCACCATTCCATGGGTGACCCCAGGCATGATGCCACATCTTGACAGCAGCCATGGCATTGGCAGCTGTGGAACCATCATGCTCTCCAGCGAAGGAGGTGGCAAAGCTCGCTAAGGCAACGTCGCTAGCAGGGAATCGACTGTGGACCGGAATTAGGGCAGTGTCGCAGAAGTGCCAGAACCAGGCTGTAGTGGAGGCGTAGCCAGAATGAGTGTTGCGAGATAACAAGTGTTGCATGGCAGTGGACCAGGCTACCCCCACCGAGGAAGGGGCAGCTGGGGGGAAGAAAGGAGGTAGTGAGGGGCAAGAGGGTGGGGCTAGAGGAACAGCGGTGCAATGCAGGATGGGGGCGGATGCACTGTGCAGATGGGGGGTTGGTCGTGTCAGCCATGGGCCACAGTGGCACTGAGCGGACTTGGTCTCCAGGCAGCTGATTTCAGTCAATCCGATTGCAAGAATCGGCATGTGTGCCAGTGGGGTGGATGGACAGTGTTACAGCAATGTGGTGTTCATAGGTGGTGCATGTGATCACGGGAATGCGACGGGTGCATTTCAAAATGTAACACAAAAGGGAGAGCTTGTAATGTACAAAATTAGGGTGTGTCTAAGTATGCAGGAACAACTGGTGAGAGAGGATAATGAGAGGGAGCAAGCAAACAGCACGGCAGGAGGCAAATAGGGGATATATACATTTGTGCAGAGAGGTGACGCCTAGAGATCAATTTATATAGGAGAAAATAGGAAATGCAGCATCCACTAGCCAATGAGGGGAGGTTGGGCCAGGCACATATCCAGCATGGGAGTCCAATTTAGTGTGGATTTAGGTCCGGCCAGATTTATTCAGGTTGTTGAGGCATGGGTGTGAGCTTGGGATGGAGCCTCCATGGGGGGTAGGTGCAATGGGTTAGGTGCTGAGGCTGTCTGCTTAAATGCAGGCAGATGGGGGGATAAGGAGGCTTCTGACCAGTAACTGGATGCCTGGATGGGGGGGCGGGGAAATCGAGTGTATGCTACTGGTACAGGTGCTGGGTGAGGGGGGCAAGCATTCAGAGGCAGGAATGATGAAGTATGGGCCTGGTGGGTCGCCTGCTGAGAGTTGATGAACTCCAGCTGGGTGCTGAGGAGCCAGTAGCATGACAGGCGGTGCCATGGTGTTTCATAATCATGCCAAACGAAGGCACAGAAGGGGAGGGAGATTAGGAAGCAGCCTGGACTGCCAATGTTAAGGGGAAGGCCAGATTGATTATAGATAATCACCCAGCTGCCAGGCCAAGTGAGGATCAGGAGATCATAGGCATAACAAACCACCAATGATATAATGAATGTGATGCTGGCTGCGATATAGATAATCAAGGCTTTGGGGTTATGAGAGTGCTCAGGTGGGGCAGGCAAGTCACAAGGGTTGAAAAACATGAGCATGTGGTACATAGGGTCGGCAGTGGTGACAGCAAGGCAGGCAGGAGCAGAGAGTGCAGGATGTGGTGGAAGAAAAAGGGGGGGGGCCATATATATAATGTGCCTGAATAGCCCCCCCCAGAGGCTGGCGGTGGTGGAATTAGCATGGATAGACGGCAACTACCATAGCTAAAGAGGAGAAGTGGGATCAGGCAGGAACAAGTGTGGCAGTTGGCATGGTCTGCAGCAGGGAGAAGTAGCGATAAGGTGTCATGCATAGGCGATGTGCTGGGCAGCTGGTGCTAAGCAGAATATAGAAATAGGCATGTCTGTGGCGCAGTTAAAGACTAGGGAGTGTGGGTAGCCTGTCTAGGCATTTGGTGTGGGTGATATGGGAGTTGGCGAAAAGGCCATGGGAGTGCAATGGCAGAGCATATAGGGAAGGGTGTTAGATTCGTAGCATGCATGGGGGGGTAGGGAGGGCAGGGAGACGGCCCAAAGGCCTGGCCACAATATTTGACATGGTATTGATTTGGGACTTTGATGGCTGGGGTCATCCCCCCAGTGCCCATGGGCAGGGCCAGGGTAGGCTGGATCATGTCAGACAATTGGAAATGTCAAAAAATCTGGGATTGATTACAAAGTGCCCATAACAGGAGGGTATTATACAGGGATGAGCCAGTCCGACACAAATTCATCAGGCAGGGGAGGGTTGTCTAATTTGGGGGAAGACAGGGCTGGCACACCGCGGGATGGCACATTGGCTGGGTTGTCCTCTGTGTGCACATATACCATCTGCTGGTGCAGGCCGGCTGATAAGGACTTGGCATAACACACTGTAATACACAGTTCTGTTGCATATTGTGGGAACAGCCTGCATTCAAAGCACCAATAACCCCTTGGTTGTCTGAGTGTAGAGTCATGGACATATTGCAGATGCCACGCGACATAATTGCATTGAGCATGAGCTCAACAGCCACGAATTCTGCCCAGCTGATATCCCTGCCTGCGGCATGCCAGCCATCCCTCAACTGCCACATGGTGTAGTGGTCATCCAAGAGTATCCCGATGCCAAAGGATGTTGAGGCATCCATGAAACAGCAAATGGGACATGGGGGAGGGGTCAGAAGAAGGGTTGATCCACATACGCCAGATGATAGGCAAATATCCCACCAGACTGCATCTGCAGTAGCCCACTTTGAGGGTTCGCATGAGGAGAAACGATCAGAGTAGACACAGGAGAAGGTTGATAGGAAGCGGGATAGGCCCACCAGATGGGAACAGCCCTCGGGGATAGCCCAAGCACAATGTGAAAGGGAGCCCAGGAGACTCTCCATCAACTTGAGGGATACTGTCTGATTTGCTAACCAATTGCATAACTTGCATAAGAACTTCGAGCACTTTTTGGGTGGGACAGAGACCCTCTGGTTAGGAATATCCCAGTCGAAGCCAATGTATTGGAAAAGGACAGCGAAAGGCATGGACTTTACAAGTTTCCACGGCAGTCCGAGGATCTCAGCAAGGGCATAAATGTCAGCTTCAGAATAGGTGTATGTAGCTGGGGACGATCCAGGAACAGGTATGTGGAAGAACAGGAAGTTGTCGACCCATTTCAGCACCAGGCCCAGACCATGCGACCTGCATATGCAGAGCATAGCATCCCTGCAGCACCCAAAGAGGCCATTGGAGCTTGCAGCACCGAAAGGAACGCAATGGTCCACCCAGCATTTGCCATCCCAATGCACTACAGTGTGGACCTGGTCCTCAACACGGATCGGAATGTGGTGGTATGCTGTGTCGACATCAAAGGTTGCTGCCTGTGCACCTGGCAGAAGGTTTACAAGTATCTCCACGACATCAGGGAAATAGCCCCAAATGTGGGTAAATTTACTTGTATCGATCTCTGAGTTGACAGACAGTACAGTAGGGTTCGCGATGGGAAAGGAGAAATCTTGTATGATACGGAAATCACCAGGCGAGGATGGTTTGTCTACAACACCTAGTGGGGAGGCTCGGAAATGTCCAATAAGGGAATGTAAAACAGCGGGGGTAAACGGTCCGGAGTAGTGGCCAGCGATGGTTTCCTTTGTGATGTGTTTGGCGATGGCATCGGGGCGGTCCAAGGCTGACTTGTGGTTGGGGTGGATGGTGGTACAAGAAAGGGGAGAGGGGGAAACACCAATAGCGAAACCGTGGTGGAGGCCCAATGGCAAGTCCATGAAATCCGAAAGGACACCCACCCTGGTGAGGAGGCACACCCACGCATCAGCAATGAGTGGGGTGACGACCCTGTGGGGTTCAGTGGCGGCAGGACTGCGCTGAGTGGCCGCTGGTGCCGCACAGGGCACAGGCGTGCGACCTAGCACATACAGCATCACAGCAACCATTGGGGTTGTTGAACCGGTAGCAAAACGGCTTACCATGAAGGAGCCACTGGCCTTCCTCGCCCTTGGTAACCAGCACTGGCACATTAGAGCAGCCTTTGGATTGGTGCTTGCCATGTCACAGACCTCCAATGAGAGTCTAGACAGTGCTCAAAGGTCCTTGTGACTGATGACTTATCGATAGGAGCTTCTTATGTAAGAGCGCTCCTTGTGTGTGACCCTTGGTCTTGTGGCAAAAGTAATCTATTAAGGGATTAGCGACGGCTGCTACTTAGGTGTCTCCCAAGAGGTGAGATGACGAGGTAAAGCAAGCTGAGGTCCTCAAGCTTGCTTTCCGCTGTATATATACTATCTAGATACAGTCAATTCATAAGTAGAGTCACGCAGGTATGAGTCATAATTAGCCAATAGAAAGAGTGTACAAGTCATAAGTATAGGCTCAGGGTGGAAGAGTGTCGGTAGAGAACATTTACATAAGGTGTATGCGCGGCACCAAATCTTAAAAGGTGCCACGTGCTAAATCCCAGGGCATGTATGCAGGTCACATGATGGAGCGACAAAGAGACGATCAACGAGCAACTTATAGGTGGTAAAGTTGCTTGTCACGTGGTCTGCTCGTCTCCTGAGGGGTAAGGTTGCAAGTTTGAATCTGGGTCAGTGAGGTACTTTTGGGTAGCTCACAACATTATCCCCCCCTTGTGTGAGCTTAGCAGCACTGAGCGAGCACATGAAGATCAAGGGCAAAAATGACCTAAGGGTAGTTCATAAGTTTATGTGGTGACGCATCTCCAAGGGGTGCCCTCCCTCTGCTCATCGTTGGCACCTGATCCTCGCTTCGCTCGGGGCGCCTCCTCCTCAACTGTGGTCGGTGCCCCCTCTCCAACCCCTCCAGTGGTACGATAAAGCGAATATAATATAATAGAATTTCTTTTTATAGTAACTTTTCAGGGCACATGTTACTAACTATGGTTACTGGTCCATCCTAATGTCCAGAGCCCTTCAGTCTGCCTCCTAATCCAGAATTCCCCAGTTGTCCTCCTCTTCCTCCTTCATGGCCTCTCGCAGGTCCAGGGCCAGCAGGTCCTCCTCAAGGAGTGTGCTCGCCCCGTCCCAGGCCTTTTGGTCGAGCCAATGGTTGATGTCCTCTTTCGAGAACTTCCCTTCCCTAATCAGCTCGAAGACTGTCCCCTTCCTCAGGTCCATGACAAATTTGTGGTAGGACTTGGGGACCTGGGCCTTCCATTGCCGTAGGGTGTCCTCCGCCCACCTCTTGGTGGTTTCAGCATGGACCCACCAGGATCTGTCAGACTTCCAGTCGACATCCCAGGTCTGGTACTTGGACCCATGGACGACCTCCTCGATGGTGGGGGCAACACACTTCTGACAGACATACAGTTGGGTACGCTGCATTTCATCCCCAGTGGTGGGGTGGGGGCTCTTCCCGACCCACTTGAGCAATCCCCGTTGGGGGCAGAGCAGGCTCTCATTGTCAACCCAGAGGCAGCCCCATTGCTGCCTCATGGGGATATAGTCGAGGTTGGCAGTGGGGTCGAGGCCTTGGGCGTAGTTCCAGGCCTTGTCAAAGGTGGTACACCTGGCAAGTTTCTTGAGCTCCTGGTCAGAGCGCAGCTGGACAATGTCACATACTGTGAGTGCAGACAGACAGGGCTCGGCAGTGGTGGCAGCACCAACAGTGCGGGCGGTGGAGACAGAGCGGGCATTGCAGATGGGGGCCATTGTGATTCGGGTTTGGTCAAAAAATGGCTGGGCGAGTTGAGTGTATGCAAGTTGGGAGTGGTAGTGGTGGCTTGGTAGCTGGTGCTGAGGTCTTCCATTCTCCCCTTCTCGGTTTTATCCCTTTCTGTACAGTAGTTTGCGGGTGTTGGTGCTCCTGGGTGTTTCTGTAAGAAATCCCTCATGACTTGATCGAGTTCGGCTATCTTCTCATCCTGCTCCATTGTGTCCTCCAGCGAGTCATATCCCTTCCACCTGATTTGGTAGTATAGGCCATTCTTCTGTTGTTCCCATGCAACAATCTTCTCGACTTCAAATTGCTCTCCCCCATCCTCCATTATGATTGGTGGGGGTCGGGCTTGGAATCGTCCAAAGGAATCTTCCTTGTAAGGCGTCAGCAATTCCATGTGGAAGACATCATGTATGTGCATGGTTCTTGGGAGCTCCAGCCTATATGCATGCAAGGAGACCTTTTCACTAATGGTGAAAGGTCCTACTTTCCTATCGTTGAGCTTTTTGGAGGGTTGGCGTGTCCTGATGTTCTTGGTAAGGAGCCACACCTTATCGCCCACCTGAAATTCTGTCTTCAGTGGGGACTCCTTGCTCTGGTAATACTCCATTGAGGCTCGGGTCTCATCCCAAATAGAGTGCATATAGTCTGCCATTCTGTCTGCCTCTGGCGCTTCTGTTCTCTTGTCTGAGATATCCCATCTGGGGTTCCTTCCATAGACCATTTCAAAGGCTGTTTTCCCAGTGGTCCGATTGACTTGGTTGTTGTGGCAGAATTCCACAATGGGTAGCCATTGTACCCAATAGTCCTGGCTGTAGTTGCAGAAGGTACGTAGGTAAGCCTCCAGCCATTGGTTGGTTCACTCTGCCAATCTGTCAGTTTGGGGGTGGAAGGCAGTGGAAAATCGTGGCTCTTCTCCCAGTCGCTTATACAGCACCTTCAGGAAGTGGCTGTTGAAGGAAGGTTCTCTATCAGAGATAGCCACTTTTGGTATCCCATGGTGTTTCCACACCTCCTTGATGAAGATCTTTGCCACTCCCTCCGCATCAGTCGATTCGTTGCAGGGTATGAAGTGTGCTTGTTTGGAGAATCAATCCACTACCACTAGGATGCTGTCGAATCCTTCTGACTCAGGTAGCTTGACAATAAAGTCATAGTTAATTTCCTCCCATGGCTCCTGGGGGAGTTCGATGTTCTTTTGGGGTACTGCCTGCTTCGACCCCTTCACCTGGTTACATGTATCGCACTCCTCAACAAATCGATTGACTTGCATCTTCATCCCCAGCCAGTAGTATCACCGGCTAATAAGTTCAAGGGTTCTTGCCTTCCCCTGGTGTCCCACTATGGGGGAGGCATGGTGCTGCTCCAATACCCTCTTCCTGATCTTGGGATCGTCAGGGGATGATAATCCGGTCCTCGTACCATATTAGTCCTTCCTCCCACTTGTACCTCCGAAATTGCTTCTGTACAGAAGGGGGCAGTAAGTCCTTTTCCTTGGTGCTAGAGATGAGGGTGCTAAGTGACTCATCCTCCCCTTGAGCTTCCTGAATGGCAGAGATGAGGTGGATCTCAGTTTCTGCCTGGAATCCCAGGAATCGCTCTGCCACAATCATGGTCTGAGCTGGGTTAGGTATGTCTGCCAAATATCTCATTCATGAAGCGCTGGAAGACTGCTGGGGCATTCTTGAGTCCAAAAGGCATGACGACATACTCATATAGCCTGTCCTTCATTCTGAAGGCAGTCTTCCATTCATCCCCTTCTTTGATACGCATGTTGTTGTACCCCCATTGTAGGTCCAGTTTGGTAAAGATCTTTGCATCCTTGACTTTTTCAAGGAGGTCTTCTTGCCAAGGGATGGGGAATTGGTCACTGACCATGATATCGTTGAGTTTTTGGTAGTTGGTGACCAGACGGAGCGACCCATCCTACTTCTTTACATAGAAGCAAGGGGAGGCTACAGGGGATGTACTAGGCCTAATTTTCTGATCCTTCAGTTCCTGCTCAAGGTACTCCTTGAGGGCTCTTGACTCAGCAGGTGACATGGGATATGTCTTTGCTGGCTTTGGCAGTTCTGCGTCTTCCTTCAGATTGATGGCGCAATCGTACTTCCGGTGTGGTGGAAGTTCCTTGAAGAGATCCGCATCAAAGGCATCCAAGAAGTCCTTGAATTCTTCAGGGATGGCAGGACCATCCTCTGCTAGTCATCCCTCCTCCCCTGGCTGCTCATTTCTATACTTGATCTCTAGGGTTTTCCAGGAGATGTCAGGGTCATGTCTTTGCAGCCATTCCTGTCCTAGGATGGCAGGTGTATTCCCTAAGGGCATGGCGTAGAATTTCTCATTGAAGGTCTTGCCCTGGATTTTGAAAGTTGCTCTGCACCGGAAGTGGATTTTGTCTGCCACTTCTTTTCCATCAATGATGATGACCTTTCTAGGGTGTTGGAGTTCTATTAGGGGTAGGGAATGTTTTCTAGCAAAAGCAATGTTGATGAAGTTCCGGGAGGATCCGGAGTCAATAAGGGTTTTTACGGGGTCCATGATTCCTGCGAGACAGTGAGTATACACGGTGAATTATCAGTAGCTTTCAGGTAGCACACATGCCCATTCTTCGAGGCACTGTTAGCAGCATCTGACATGGACACAGGGGGCCACTCTAGTTTTCCGACTCCGTGGTGGACTCACTGTTATCCTCCTTCCCCTCCACTTCTGCAGCTTTCCCAGGGATCACCTTGTCCCAAGAGTACTCCTTCTGTGTGCACTTTCCTACAAAGTGTCCCTTCTTTCCGCATTTAAGGCAGAGACCCTCTTTCTTCCTTTGGTCAATTTCCTCTTTGGGTACTCGGCAGGACCCCTGAGTCGATGCTGAGGTTGAGGCGGTGTTGGCCTGCCGTACTGAATGTTCCCTAATCCAGTCATTGTTACCCATGGACCGGTTGGCGAAAAGTACATTGTCCATTTTGATTGCGAGTTCAATCCACTTTTCCAAGGGCACATGGTCAGTGTCAGCCAGGAAAGTGGCTCGTAGCAGTTCCTGCTGGACATTTGTCTTAAGTCCACCTTTGAATTTATCGATGAGGGCCCTGTCGTCCCAATCTAGGTTGTCCATCAGGATGCGGAATTGGCTGGCATAATGCTGTGCAGACCCTGTTTGGACAAGTTTGCTCATATCATGTATGGCTCAGTCCTTCTTGATTGGGTCCCCAAAGGCAAGTAAGAAGGCCTCTTTGAAGGCATCCCAAGTCCTGAGGGACCTATGATCTACTCCATCCAGCTGTCAGCGTAGCAGGGGTTTGGCCCATTTGGTGGCCTCTCCTTCCTCCATATTAGTGAGGGTGGCGGTGATTTTCCTTTTATCATCAAAAGCTCTTCCGTAGTCAGCAAAGTAGATTTCCATTTTCATTAGGAAATTGTCTGCTCCTGGGCCTCATCTTCCCTTGAAAGCCTCTGGTTTCTTGGCTTTCACTCCCTTTGGTACTTTTTTAGTGTCTTCCTGGTCAGTTCCTTCATCCTTTCCAAGGGATCGACTGCGGGTTGAGTGTCTTTGGGGGTGGAAGGTTGTCTCTGCCTCCGATCGGTGGCTGGCCATGCTTTCAGGTCGCTCAGGCTCTTGCATCACGAAACCGGGGTATGCCTGATTGTAAATCTACATGCCTGAATGCAAATCTATATGCCTGAATGCTGAAACCGCATACCAGGGACGACATATATGCACATATATGCAGGCTATATGTCCTTATATTCCGTCCCTGCCATACCCCAATTTCGTGATGTGGGGAGCCAGGTCTGATATGTGTCCATCAAGGGCTTGGACCATTTGGTTTAAAGTCTCCATTTGGTCACTTATCCCCTTCAGGCTTTCTGCGCGGGTTTCTCCATCTGTTCGGAGCCTTGCAAATAGGTCCGGCATAGCCTTTATTGCCACCTCTACCTTTTCTAGCCCTTCAGCAGCAGATCACGCGGTGGTGAAGGCATGGTATGCATTATTGGCACTTCGTGTGATTTCAGCCTCTTGCCTTCAGATACTTTGGGCCAGCTGATCTGTCCGAGTGTGTGCTGCCATGACTAGTTCCGGTAGTTTGGCCATTCGGTTGACTTGTAGGACCTCAGATATATGCTGGCTTAGTCGCAGAAGGCATTGGATTGTGGCATTATCCATATTGTTGGATCTCTGCTTTGCTTGGACCGACATGAGCAGGAGGTGGTCTCAGGCCTTCATAAGATGGGGGACACTCTCCTTCTTGCTGTGCAAGCTGGCTTCATCGGGAGAGTACTGGTGCTTCCACTTCATTCAGCATTTCCACACTTCGCGGGGATCCTGTCCGGGAGTCCCTGATCCTCCTCCTCATTGGTAGATTTGTTAGTGGGTGTAGGCGTGGGCGCACTTCGTCTTCGTTGGTGGTGGTTTCTACTGTGATGTCTGGTGTTCTCCTTCTACAGGAGGGTCCAGCAACTGGTGGTGGTTCAATCCTTATGGTGGGGTCCTCCTCCATTGGTTCTTCTGGTTGGTTGGCAGCCTGACTGGCCATGCTGATGTGTGGTTGATTTTCCTTGGCGGGTGGTACTCCGACTGGTACTAATGGATCTTCTTCTTCCAGGTCCACTACTCCGATTGTTTCATTACCTGGCATTGCTCCTGGTACCTTCTTGAAGCCATGCTCTCAGGTCATGGCTCATTTAAGGGTTCGTTGGCTATGTCTCCTTCTTGGGACGGGTTTTGTCCTGTCTGGGACCTTGAGGGTTCTCTGGAGTTAATGCGAGCTGGGCCATCTGTCCAGCTAGAGGGTCGGCTTGCCCATGCGGGGTTGCACCTCCCTTGTTCCTCATTACCATCGTGGTTAGTTCCTTGCATTTTCATGTAAAGCAGGTCTCGTTATGGTCTGTAAGCGGTGTGTTCCAGAAGCCTCTTTCTTCTGGGTTATCAGTGTGTATTGGTTGCTTATCTATGTTGGTCACAGTCTTCCCTTTCAGGGCAAGCTTGCTTTACAATGTCGCAGACCTCTGATGAGAGTCTAGACAGTGCTCAAAGGTCCTTGTGACTGATGACTTATCGATAGGAGCTTCTTATGTAAGAGCGCTCCTCATGTGTGACCCTTGGTCTTGTGGCGAAAGTAATCTCTTAAGGGATTAGCGACGGCTGCTACTTAGGTGTCTCCCAAGAGGTGAGATGACGAGGTAAAGCAAGCTGAGGTCCTCAGGCTTGCTTTCCACTGTATATATACTATCTAGATACAGTCGAGTCATAAGTAGAGTCACGCAGGTATGAGTCATAATTAGCCAATAGAAAGAGTGTACAAGTCATAAGTATAGGCTCAGGGTGGAAGAGTGTCGGTAGAGAACATTTACATAAGGTGTATGTGCGGCACCAAATCTTAAAAGGTGCCACACGCTAAATCCCAGGGCATGTAAGCAGGTCACGTGATGGAGTGACAAAGAGACGAGCGATGAGCAACTTATAGGCAGTAAAGTTGCTTGTCACGCAATCTGCTCGTCTCCCGAGGGGTAAGGTTGTGACTTCGAATCCGGGTCAGTGAGGTACTTTTGGGTAGCTCACAACATGCCACCACAGGTGAAACACATGCCAGTGTCGCGAGTGAGGGGCAACACCAGCTCAATGTGCTGGGCAGGGGCGGGGACAGTATGTGGTGCCAGGTGGCCTGCAGGGGGTGCGGGAGGAAGGGTGATCGAGCGGACGTAGGTCATCAACTTTTGTTCCTGGTATTTGACACAGCAGTCTTCGAAAATCAGGATTGGAAAGTGCCTGGGTCAAGTGCATGGTCGTGTACAGAGCGGTGCCAAACTGTGATGCAATATGAGAGGACCAGTGGCCAGTCAAGTACCACCTCTGGGTGAAGGTGTATGTGTGCGATGTGTAAATGCCAGTGGTTGACCAGCAGGTTCCCAAGCGCCTCCAGGACAGAAATGAAGTGATGGAAAGCCCCGGAGTACTCGGTGTATGACATCTGCACCTCACCCAGGTCTGGGAGGGCTGCAGCCTCAATTACGTTTTGGCTGGTAGTTGGGTCAACCCGGGTGCGATATGTGGCGAGGGGGCCATGTGCACTGGATTGGTGGCTATAGGACTCAGTGAAATAGCATAGCAACACATAGGTCGAACTGCCCGATTTATGAACGAGGTCGACAACGTTCTGCGACACGAACGAGAAGTTGGCATCTGCTACCACCCCAATTGCTGGTTGCCCACGAGGAAGGTTGGCCGGCTGCAGGCACCCGACGTTCAGAGCAGGGAGGAGGGCTGGAGGGTCTGGGAGGGGCGGGGAAGGGTGTGTGAGTGCGTGTGTGTGAGGCATGAAGGCATGCCTGCCGTGAAGTGTGATGTGTGGAGGCGAATGAAAAGCATGAGGGCGTGCCCGCCTAGGAGAATGCAGGGTCAGGGGTATGCCCACCCGAGTGGTGTGCAGCATGTAGTGTGCCCACTGGTGGTGGAACAAACGTAGGCAGGAGACAAGGGGAGGGGGGGTTCTGCACACCGGGGTGGGGGGGGTGGTATGTAGGAGAACTTACCTGGCTGCAGGGCAGGCAACATATCCATCTGCACCTTGGCATGGGCAATCCTTGCCTCCATGTCCTTGATGATCGCTGCAAATCTGCGGCATTCCTCATCCATGTCCACGAAGGCAGGCACATGCAGCCAGGCTTCGACGGGTGCCAGGGACCGGTGACGACAGCCAATGGGAAGCTGAACGTGTCGCGACCCTCCGTTCTTTTGGTCACTTCTTATTTGCACGCTTATGCGATACTGCTGGGTACTTCCCAGAGGAGCTGTTGTG
>WSTK01000502.1:0-24019 GCA_019616945.1 Ceratobasidium sp. 414
CGCAAACCTCCCGGTCAAGTGGCGTATCCGCGGGTCAGTAGCCCGGCGCATATCCGGGTCACCCATGTTAGACTCTACACTCGGATCGGCGTTGATACTCAAACGTTCGAGCGCCTCCCTCAGTGGCTAGCTTCGGAGCCAAATGGCGAAGCGGGGTTCGAGAACATCCAAATCGTGACGAAGATGTTCCCCGTGTATCCACACCAAAGTGCTATATGCGGGCATAAAGTCGATCCTCGCATTGCCCCGTACCTGGAACACTTGGTTGTGATGACGTTCCGAGACTTCACAAGCATTCTGTGCGACGCCGGGATGGGGGTCGATGAGGCCAACGCACTGATAGAAGAGGCGATTCGAGAATTTAGGCGTCCAGGACATTGCGTTCTGATGAAACTGCCCTGTATGTATGCGGTCAAGAGGAGCGCATGAGCCAGCTGTTCCTATCTGTGCTGAGCTGCCCACTCCTGGTGAAATTCAGTTCTCATAGGGTAGGAGAACAGCCGTGGGACGAACAGACAAGCTATATGTTGACCGAAAGGCCGTTTGTTTCACCCGGGATCCCGCTGTTACATCACCTCCCTCGCCACGCGGGATCTACATAACCAAATAAATCCTGGCTCGATACGGGGCTTGTGAGACCCCGATCAAAACCTACATTGCAGAATGCACGAGGCCGCCCACTCTAAATTTATGCTTTTCGTATACTTGTCGCCCTCATGGCCTAATGAAAATTAACGGGGTTATCGCAAGCCGATAGAATTGGGGTTGACTTTTTGGTGGCTATACGGCATGCCTGCTACCTAGAGGCGATAGACTATAAGTACTCTGCTGGCCTGCCGTTTCTATTCGATAAAAATTGGTCCTGCTCTCATATCTGCCCTGAGATGCCTGTTATCCCTTTCTACGACCCAGATACAAATGGGTTTGTCTATCACGTGGAGCCAGATGTGCACCAGTTTTGTTCCGAGTCCGTGTCTGAGATGTCTGGCGAAACAGAGTCTTCGGAATCCGGTATGACCATTGGGACGGACGATTTGCCGGGTAAAGCTTTATTTTATCTACATTTGGGTTGGCTTTAATTTTCTATAAGCGTATTTTGTTCAGCACCACGGTCGCCCACAGCCGGCGGGTAACAACACTGTTTGGTGGTTCCCAGTAGATAACACACGACGATTCATATTGCGGCATTTTTTGGAGTCATACATCCATGGTGGAAACTGTGTTCCAGTAGTCAAAGAGATGCTTCCTTCGGATTCCGGGCGGGAATATCATGTGTTGGAGCTAGGGACTCGCGATGGCACTTGGTAAGCCAAGCAACTCGATCAATAATCAACTTGTATGCTGAGCCATCCCTATGAAAAAAGGGTGCAAGAAATGGCTACCGAGTTTCCACACGTCCACTTCCGTAGTTTGGACGTAGCACCCATCATGGCACACGTTCCGCGCCCAAACATTGTGTTCGAGGTATATAATTTTGCAGAGGGCCTTCTGCTGGATGACTCGTCCCAGGACGTCGTGTTCCTGAATGTCGTTTTCGGGCTTGTGAGTCAACCCACGCCCCTTCCACAATCGAGGCTTGTTAAAGTCGAGACACAGGTTAAAGACTACCCCGCTCTCATCCGAGAAGCCCACCGCGTCCTTCGCCCGGGTGGACTCATCCACATCCGAGACTTCGATACAGTCCTCTATGACCCAGAAAATGTCTCTCAACCCGCTCGGCATACTAACCCTGCTGGGTGCCGCACCCTTGACACTGTACGAAATGTGCTGGCTCAGATGGGGCTTGACCCTCAAACGTTTGAACACCTCAGTCATTGGCTTGCCTCCGAACCAAATGGCACGGCTGGATTCGAGAACATTCAGGATATGACGAAGATGTTCCCGCTGTACCCACATGAGAGTGCTATATGCGGGCACAAAGTCGATCCCCGCATTGCCCCGTACCTTGAACATTTCGCCCTGATGTCGTTCCGGGACACGACAAGCATTCTCCTTGACGCCGGGATGGAAGCCAGCGAGGCAAATTCCCTCATAGAGGAGACAATTATGGAGTTGAGAAGCCCGGGGAATTGTGTTCTGATGAAACTACCTTGCGTGTATGCGGTAAAACGAGCGTGATCTTGCTACGCCCGCTGTAGAGCTATTATGGCAAATTTGAACTGGCTCGTACTACAAAGGGGTTTTCGTTATTGAAAACTAGAAGTTTAGGGGGGGGGGATGAGCTGTGGACCTTAGCGTGCATATAACATACCAGACACACGTGATTTGGGAAAACATGGACAGCCCCACCACCGAGAGTCTCGCCACTACATCAATCTAGTTGCACTTGATTATTTGTTAGGGTTTAACACGAGGGGAACAATGAGGCACGTGTGTTTGATTGTAGGTCATTTTCGTGCTACTTGCTGTTTCTGTCTCTGCCTGGGGTATGCTCCTTATCGTTTGCAGTCCCCCATAGGGCACGGCCCCAACATGACTACAAGCATGGTTTAAAATAAAATAAATAAAACGAGGTATGCGGACAAGGTGTTCCATTATTTCGCCGTATTTCAATTGGTGGCAGATACTTCATCAGCCGTCATACAATTATTAGGTACGGGAAGGTCGGTCCTCAGTCACGCGTCTGAACACTGGATTATAGCTATACTACCCCGGAGCTCTGGTTGGGCTCAAATAACATTGTCCGTCCAGAGATACCCTCCTTTTTACTCGCTCGAGAGCTACAGCATTGGTTCGAATTCCCATTTCCATCAGTCTGGGGCTTCGTCATGTGAGCCTTGACGACTGGGTTCAGGTAACTCGTGGGGCCACCACCTATCCTGTTCTCGCTCGAACATTTGCCTACTATCGCGCCATATCTGGGACTTCTCTCTGCTCTGCAAGTCAAAACCTGGAACTTATTCTACTTGATCGAGTTGCATTTGCTGATACAGTCATAATCCTACAGTCAGCTCTTCAAACAATGCGGGAGCGTGTCATCTAGAAGGAATGACCTTGTTGGACCTTAGAGGCGAGGACTTTCAGGCAGAACTATCAGTAATATCATCCAGGGGATGTGATATCAACCCTGCATACAGCATATACGTGTATACGTGCTAATTTCCCAAGAGAACATACCTGATTGTATAAAATGCTTGCTCGAAGTTGCTACACCTACAAAGCTCTCGAGTACCTTTCCCCCACACCAAAATCTTAAGAGGTTTCTGGACCTTGCATCCCTCACGCCCAAGCGCTATGTTTTCTCCCTTACACTCTTTGGTTCACCCACTCGATACAAGCTGCAGCGACTATTTGTCTCAGGCTTTATCGTTGGCATGTCGATATCCCCGGTTGATTATTTCTCCGATACGGTTACAAATCGAGGGCCTAGGAAGGAACATTCTCCTTGTTTTCGTCTGGCTCGTCTACCACCATCCTATCGCTATCCTCACTCTTCTCCTTGGCTCCATCGGTCGCAGCTCCTCCCTCCCCTCCCGCCGGCTTATTTGCCACACTCTCCTTCGTTGACGCCTCTTTGGTCGATTTTTCAGCAGCCGCAGCCGCCAACTCCCGCTCTCTCGTCTCCTCCGCCAAGACCCTCGTCGGAGAAGGTTCAGGCGTAGACGCACGAACGTAACCCTCGGAGCTCGGCTGGAGTCGTGCGGCATCCGCATCTGGCACAATCGGAGCACTGATTCCTTCTCGCTGCGCCAGTTCTGAGCCCTGAACAGTCCCAGAAGACACGAACCGATTGCCTAGCGAAGCAGGATTGTCAGGCAACTGCGTGACAGACGTCAATGCCGTCGGATGGTCTGACAGGTGGCCAGGACGCGGATCGTCCAGCTCATCAACGAGCCCGAGCGCGGGAATCGACTTTTCTGGGGCTGCGGCGCCAGTTAGGCTCGCGTCTCCGCTGGGGACGGGTCCGCGCGGGGAGGTGGGAGGTGGACTGCGCGAGAGGCTGCGGTGGCTGTTTGGCGCCGCTCTGTGGAGGAAAGGGATAGGTGTGAAGAGTGGGGAACGGGCGATGTCGAGAGGGGCAGGGGTGGAGGCTCGGGAGGATACAGATGGCGCTCCGCTACAGTAGACCGGGTTATTACGAAAACCGAGGCTGAGAACCAGGTGGACTTACCCAACCCCGGGTTGTGCCCCGTTCTGCGTGTCCAGAGCATACGTGTCGAGGGGGTAGTCTTTGTGCGTGCTCGTAACAAGCAGCGTCCGTTCAAGCGCGCGAATATATTTGCCCACAGATTTGTAGTGCCCTCGAGGATTCACCGCCAGCTCAGCCAATCGCTGAACCGTAAACGGAGGCGCCCTAAACCATGTCAACAATCAGTACTCTCCTCGCCGCGTTAATTCAACCAAGCCCACCCTTCAAAATCATGCAAATACGCGAAAATCCTCCCCAACTCCTCCCTTGCCTCCTCCGTCGTCAATCTCGCGGGCAAAGCCCTCCCAGACCCCGTATCCCACACAGCTCCGCCTCCGTGGATCCCCGCCCCGTCTGACCTTGGCTGGAACGGCGCAATCACCAGACCCATCGGGGTCGAGGGCTGCAGGTCGAGGGCGACGAGTGGCGAGACGAGGTATGGCGGGGAAGGGGAGGGAGGGGGAGGTGCGTCGGGCGGGAGTGGGCCATCAGTATTTATTATCTCCAGTGGGTCTGATTCGGTGAGGGGAACAAAGAGCGGGTCTGAGGCGGGAGCTGGGGCGGGTGGTTGTGGTGTTGGTAGGGATTCTGAATCCTTGATAAATTGAAGGATGTTCTGCGGGTGGCGTTAGGGCAGTGCAACGGCAGGAAGACAGATGTTCACTTGCTTCGCTGAGCTTGTACTTAATTATATTCCGTAGAATTTCCCATTCTGAGCTACAGGACAGTGACTTAGTCGTTCAACTAAGGGGGAGCTGATAGTTACAGGGACCCACTCGACCATATTCGTGTCTGCGGTCTGTTCAATCAACGCATCATACTCTGGTGGCAGGTTAGTGCAAGCCCTCAGCGGAAGGCGCCAAAGTCATACCTCCATGCCATTGAAACTCAGAAGATATCCCGTACTCCCCCTCGACAAGGGTCATAGCATTAGTCGACATTGCACAAAAATTTGTGCCGCGTTTGAGTCGCTTCGCGTGAGGTGGTGGTTGAGGTGGTGCATGATTTCAAAATGGAGTGTCAACAAACGGGCGATCACGCGGGCCAAATAAACCTAATTACACCCCGACGCGGGTTCGCTGGTTCAAACATTTCATGATCTTTCCTCGAGTCTGGCGGTATGGGATGGGTTTCTAGAGCATCATGAAAATATGTACATGGGATATATGGAAATAGGTATAGAATAAATAAGCGATAGGAACACAGCAAGGGCAAATGTACAGCAAGACGAGCTACACGAGGGCTATAAATAACGTCGAAAAGGATATGACGATACGTTGGGAGAATTACTCCCCACCACCAGCGTCTCCTCCCCCAACTCCCGCACCTCCCCCAGTCCCCGCATCAAACGCGTTCGCCGCAGCGCCAAATCCAACAGCTGCAGCCAGCCCTGCGCCTGCAACCTCAACCATGCTGTGTTCGTGCCCGTGATCGACTTCTCGGCGTCTCAGGGATGAATCCGATCTTTGTAATCGGGGGGTTGAGGAGCGGGAAGGTGGTATAAATGGTTCAACGATGAGCCGTTCGGGACTTGGTTGACTGAGTTTGTGTGTAGCGATTGGGGGTGATATTTTAAGTGGGCGCATTGGAGGTTCGGAATGCATAGACTTCTTGCTCGGGATGCAGCCCATGGTACTGTGAATAAAAAGTCAGAATCTTTGCGACGGTTGGGCGAGCCGGGAGCTTACTGTAGAGTAAAGATGGGGAGAGGGGGGGGGGGCTGAAGTTGGAGCTGCGTAGGAGGCAACACCCCAAGTTCACTTATATGGTCTACACCGCCCAGCCTAGCGCGCAACGTAGCACGCAGCCCCACCCGATCATCACACCAAGAGCCGGAGGCGGAAAGCCTGTGTCGGCACCATGGACTATTGCCACTAGGGCTGGGCCCAAAAATTAAGTGGGAAGCTGTGTCTGCCCGCGGCTACCCAGGGGCATGGGCGACACACGTTGAGGTTGGGGCAGCTCGACTGGAGCGTGTGCTACATTAAGAAACCCGAAAGTAATGAGGCCAAATGAAAATTGTCGCAAAATCGCCAGAAAACTTACGGACTTTGAGCGCGTCGTACTGGCAAAGTAGCTAGTCGAGCCCAATATATGCATGATGCTGACGTTACTTCTATCAGAACTCTAGCTAGGTAGGTCTTTTGGATGAAATGAAGTCGCGCTTCTGGTTGCAAGGCGCATGATGATGACCGGGTGCGGCCATGGATGACTGTGGTGGTGGATAAAAGGCAACAATTTCTAAGAGCCCAGAAGCGCCAAAGGTCACGTGGACAGAGGTCCTTGTTGTTGCACTTCCCCTTGTTGAATTCTCACCTCTCGCGCCCCTCCACCCTTGCGCCCCTACGTTTTATCCGCACAAGCCCCTGGATACACCGACGTACATCACATCACACTTGATTACTCGCTGCGTCGAGCTAGTACACCGCGATGGCCTCCGTCGCAGCCAGCCATCCCATCGAGCATGAACATGAACACCCGCCGACGCCCCACCGCGCCCTCAAGCGGTCTGCCTCGTCCGCGTCGCTCCTGTCTCCGCCTGCCAGTGTCCGCAAGCCACGCGCGTCCAAACGCCTACGCAGTGCCGTCGATTCAGACGATGAGCACGTCCCGGCTGCTGCGGCTCACCGACCCAAGACGAGGAGCATGAAAGTAAAGGCCAACCCCACTGTCGTTGCTCCACCCGCTCCTATTCCAAAACGCGCTCGCTTGGTTGATCCTCGTGGAGAGAACAAGGAACAAGACCATATCAACACCGACGAGGATGAACACGAACACGACGCCGGACCGCGGCCTAGCACGCCCCCGCCCCGCGTCTGTGTTCCCACTACCTCGATCGCTCCTCAAACTCCTCCCCGTACGATCCCAAAACGCGGCGGCCGAATTGCTCGCGACGCTCCGCTACGCGACTCGCCAAACAACCCGTTCCTCGTCGAACGCTCAGGCTCGCCCGTCGCGCTCCGTCCCCGTCCAAAACGCCGCGCAGCAGATTTTACAGAAGGCCCGACAGTTGGCTATGTCTTGTAAGTCCCTCCCTCCTTTAGTTTATATTTTTAATTTTGTTAATTGGGTCGATTGATGTAGCCGTGGTATGCCAACAACATTTGCAAACCCATACGCTAACCAACACCCGCCGTCGCCCACGCTCGAGCCAAACCACCCCTCGTTCCTTCCGCTGGAGCACCCAGACTTTTCTCCCAGTGAGCTCGCACGGCCGCAGCTTCTTTTCCCCCAGGCACACGGCTATGCGCGCGAAGGCGAGAGTCCATGTCCGCGGGGACCGCCCTCGACGCCGAAGAGGGGACGAGTCAAGGGTCCCAGGACACCCGTGAGGAGGAGCAAACGCAATGTTGAGCCTCTTGCTCCTGGTGCTATTGCCGAGCCAACTACGGTCGTAGAGGAGGGACCAAAGACGCCAGAGCGGAGAACCCCACCGAGACATGCATGGACGCGCATGACAGCTACTGCAGCCGAGGCTGAAGTGCGCATCATCAAGACGCGATCCAAAACAACTGCCGAACGCAAATAAACAGTTATTGACTTTTACCTTACACCTCGTTTTGTTTTGATTTTGTTACGACCTTGATGCTCACGTTCCAGTGCTCGCTATTCTTTATATTCGCCCATAACCAACCGCTACACTCTATTTTATCGGCCTCGCGGGCCAGTTTGCTTCCCCTTCTGCTGTACCCTCATTATTCCCCCTTGTTGATTCCTCCGGTTGGGTTATGTTTTTCTCCTCGAGCATGTATTTACATCATTACGAGTCTTTTGAGTCAATTGACGGGTTGGTTTCTGTCACGCTTTGAACTTGCGTGAGCGCTTATGTTTGTTTGGCTGGGCCGAATGTTATGGTTTATTTACGCGGGGTGGGCGTTGGTTCCCTGGGAGCACGGGCACTGTCGCCGGTTTGACTTTCTATATAGTGACAATGTTCGCGGCGGCCTACACCACTACAGCACTCTTCCAGTACTCCCCCTTTCCTTGACGAACCCTCCTGCCACTCACCCTCCACACCTGACTGCACGGGCCTCATGTACCTCCCCTTGCCAGATGCCAGTGCGCCCGATTCGCCCACGCAATGCGTCTTTCCGCCCCCTCCGGTCCGGTGGGCATGGTTCGATATGGTGGACTTTAAGCACTCTAACTTTCTCCTCGGACGCCCGGCGGACTTGATCGTTCATACTCGTGACTTGGAAACGTTCTTTGCCCATCGTGTGGTCCTGGCGTTTACGTCTGAGAAATTGGCTAGTCTGGTCCGGGTTTCTACCAATGGCGCAATCTATTTCCCAGAAGAGCCGTCTGGAGCCGTCTGCTCGTTGCTAGAATGGATTTACCCGCATACGTCGATGCGCATCGCAAATTTTGGTGCCCTTGACGCGGCGCTTTCTATAGCCAAAAAGTACCAACTCGACGCGATGCGGGACGCTCTCCAGTCTATGCTACGCCAGCCCGACTCTCCCGTAAACCTCCGCAAAGACCCCATTCTGGCCTATAGCATTGCTACGACCCATGGCTTAACCTCTGACGCCCAAGAGGCAGCCCGTTTAGCGGTGGGAGCGGTAGACTTTAGGAGACCGAGGGTATTGGAGGAGTTGACGGAGAGAGGTGTGAGTGTAGAGTGTGCGTTTCGACTGGTGCAGAAGCAGTTTGCATGGGAGTGTGCCTTGGCGGATGGCTTGCTTCGAACATCTACGTCCAGCGGCGGGAACCTGATATTGGAAGAGCGGGAGTGGAAGCGGCTAGTGTGCGCCGAGTGTACCTCGTGGGCCGAGGACGCAGGGCCAATGGGTATGGTTCAGTGGCAGCGAAACTGGGCGGAAAGGGTGTATGAGCGACTACTTTGCACACCGCTCGAAGATTGTGTGTATCTGTTCCGCTCAGACTATGTCACGCGTGTGTGGAATGGGGGGTGCGAGCGGTGTATGATCCGTCTTATGCGAGATCAGGATATGCTGGATGCGTGGATTAGTAGGGTGTGGAAGATGGTGAATAGGAAGTGGGAGGAAATATTTGTTGATCCTCGCGGAAAGGACAAGGAACAGGAGCGCATCAACACCGACGAGGATGAACACGAACACAAGGCGGGACCGCGACCTAGCACGCCCCCGCCCCCCGTCTGTGTTCCCACTACCTCGATCGTAGCTCCCCAAACTCCTCCCTGTACGATCCCAAAACGTGGCGGCCAAACTGCGCGTGACACCCCGCTACGCGACTCGCCAAACAACCCATTCCTCGTCGAGCACTCAGGCCCGCCCGTCGCGCTCCGTCCCCGTCCTAAACGCCGCGCAGTAGACTTTACAGAAGGCCCAACTGTTGGCTATGTCTTGTAAGTCTCTCCCCCCTGTTGCCTATATTCTTGATTTTATTAATTAGGTCGGTTGATGTAGCCGTGGTGTTCGAACAAGCTTTGCAAACCCACACGCGAACCAGCACCCGCCGTCGCCCACGCTCGAGCCAAACCACCCCTCGTTCCTTCCGCTGGAGCACCCAGACTTTTCTCCCAGTGAGCTCGCACGGCCGCAGCTTCTTTTCCCCCAGGCACACGGCTATGCGCAAAGGCGAGAGTCCTTGTCTGCGGGGACCGCCCTCGACGCCGAAGAGAGGACAAGCCAAGGCTCCCAGGACGTCAGTGAGGAGGAACAAGCGCAACACTGAGCCTCTTGCTCTTGGCGCTGTTGCCGAGTCAAGTACGGCAGTAGAGGAGGGACCAAAGATGCCGGAGCCGAGGACCCCACCGAGACGTGCACGGACGCGCATGACAGCTACTGCTGCCACAGCGTTAGCCGTCGAGGCTGGAGCGCGCATCATCAAAGCGCGATCCAAAATAACTGCCGAACGCAAATAACAAAATCAACAGTTATTATCTTTTATCTTACACCTCGTTTTGTTCTACCTCGTTTTGATTTTGTTACGACCTTGACGTTCATGTCCCAGTGCTTTCTACTTGTTATATTCGCCCATAACCAACTGCTACACGCTATTTTACCGGCCTCGCGGGCCAGTTTGCTTCCCCTTCTGCTGTACCCTCATTATTCCCCCTTGTTGATTCCTCCGGTTGGGTTATGTTTTTCTCCTCGAGCATGTATTTACATCATTACGAGTCGTTTGAGTCAATTGACGGGTTGGTTTCTGTCACGTTTTGAACTTGCGTGAGCGCTTATGTTTGTTTGACTGGGCCGAATGTTATGGTTTATTTACGCAGGGTGGGCGTTGGTTCCCTGGGACCATGGGCAGTATCGCCGGTTTGACTTGCCATATAGTTGTGATGTTCGCGGCGACCTGCACCACCACATCACCTTTCCAGTACTCCCACTTTTCTTGACGGAGCCTCCTGCCGCTCCCCCTCCACACCTGACTACACAGGCCCCATGTACACCCCTCTGCCAGATGCCAGTGCGCTCGATTCACCCATGCAATGCGTCTTTCCGCCTCCTCCGGTCCGGTGGGCATGGTTTGGTATGGTAGACTTTAAGCACTCCAACTTTCTCTTCGGGCGCCCGACGGACCTGGTCATTCATACTCGCGACTTGGAAACGTTCTTTGCCCATCGAGCGGTGCTGGCGTTTACGTCTGAGAAATTGGCGAGTCTGGTCCGGGCTTCGGTCAACGGCGTGATCTATCTCCCAGAAGAGTTGCCTGGGGCTGTCTGTGCGTTGCTCGAATGGGTGTACCCGCATACATCGATGCGTATCGCAGACTTTAGCGCTCTTGACGCGGCGCTTTCCATAGCCAAAAAAGTACCAACTCGACGCGATGCGGGACGCTCTCCTGTCTATGCTGCGCCAACCCGGGTCTCCTGTGAACATCTCCGCACACCCAGTTCGAACATACGGCCTCGCTACATCCCATGGACTCGCCTCTGAAGCTCAAGGGGCGGCTCGTTTGGCTGTGGGAAAAATTGACTTTAGAAAGGAAGGTGAACTAGAGGAGTTGGGGAGCATGGGAGTGAGTGCAGTGGCCGCATTTTGGCTGATGCAGAGGCAGCTTGCCTGGGAGTCTGCCTTGATGGATGTCCTCCCCGGGGCATCTACGCCTAGTTGCTATAGCGTGGCGCTGACATTGGAAGAACGAGAGTGGGAAGTGCTAGTGTGCGCCAAGTGTATATCATGGGACAAGGACGACGTACCAACGGGGATGGTCCAGTGGCAGCGAAACTGGGCAGAAAGGGTATACGAGCGCCTGGTATGCACGCCACTCAAGGATTGTGCGTATTTATTTCGTCCGGACTATGTTACGCGTGGGTGGAGTGAGGGGTGTGAGGAGTGTATGATTCGGCTGATGCGATGCCAGGGTGTACTGGACGGTTGGATGAGTAGAGTGTGGAGACTGATGAATCAAAAGTGGGATGCCGGATATTTGGGGGGCCAGGGATGTGAAATGGTAGGTGGCATTTATTGTGAAAATGTCCGGTGTTTCGTAGTTGTATGCGTGCAGTTGTATGAATAGGACGAGCTTAATGTCTGTCGAGATTACCTATGGATTAAATTAGGTCCATCCTACTATGCACCCTTCGTTAAGACCCGGTCCCCCTTCTGGCTGAGCAAGTAAGGTCGGGATTGAGCTACAGGTGGAACTCATGCCTCGTGTGATCTCTTCTGAGTTGCTGCAACTGCGGCCTTCATATTATACCCTGCACTCGTCCGAATGTCCCCATCCCGAAGCTTTAAGCACGGAGTCCTGAACCGCAGTTTGCATATCGCTTCTACGTAACGACACATTTTAAATTTCCAAAAGAAATTTATTCACCAAACATACTGCCCCGAGATGGGGCCGGGATTTGGAAGTGACCGGTTGCATGCATTGGTTGTCCCGGATTGGTTAGAACCTCTCGCAGCGATTGGCCGGGACCGAGATATAGGGGCTGTGTAGATGCTGATCGATCTGACTCAAGGAGCGCGTGGTGGCTATATACTTGTGGTGTGCGACGACCTACGCTGGCACCTTCCTCAACCGGACTACCACCTTGCCTTGGCGGAGCCCCGTCGTGGCCTGCAATCCTGCCCCCACAGTTTCCCGCATCGTTTGCGATGAACTCCACCGACTCTACGCTCCGTTCCGGCGCACTATCCCAATCACTATCTCATTTGCCCAATAGCCTCTTCACGGCTATCGACGCAGGCGGAAGGACTCCCATGTACTCGCCTCAATCCTGTGTCTTTTCGCCCCATTCCCTCACATCCATCTTTTCACCTGGGACGCCCGAGTGGATACCAGCCGATCTAAAGGACTTCGAGCATCCCCACTTCATGGGGCGTCTGGCCGACTTGACAATTCATACCCGTGACTCGGAAACATTCTTTGCACATCGGGTGGTACTATTGTTTGCGTCTAACAAGTTGGAGAATTTGGTCCGCGCTGCTGTTCTTGACGAGATCCACCTCCAGGACGAATCGTCTGGAGCCGTCCGTTCGTTGCTTGAATGGGTTTACCCGCATACGTCGATGCACATCCCAAGCTTTGATGCCCTCGACGCGGCGCTTTCTATAGCCAAAAAGTACCAACTCGACGCGATGCGGGACGCTCTCCGGACCATGCTACGCCAGCCCGACTCTCCCGTAAACCTCCGCAAAGACCCCATTCTGGCCTATAGCATTGTTACGACCCATGGCTTAACCTCTGACGCCCAAGAGGCAGCTCGTTTAGCGGTGGGAGCGGTAGACTTTAGGAGACCGAGGGTATTGGAGGAGTTGACGGAGAGGGGTGTGAGTGTGGAGTGTGCGTTTCGGCTGGCGCAGAAGCAGTTTGCATGGGAGTGTGCCTTGGCAGATGGCTTGCTTCGAACATCCACCTCCAGTGGCGAGAACCTAATATTAGAAGAGTGGGAGTGGAAGCGGCTAGTGTGCGCCGAGTGTACCTCGTGGGACGAGGACGAAGGGCCAATGGGCATGGTCCAGTGGCAGCGAAACTGGGCAGAAAGGGTGTATGAGCGGCTACTTTGCACGCCACTCGAGGATTGTGCGTATCTATTCCGCCCAGACTACGTTACGCGTGTGTGGAATGAGGGGTGTGAGAGGTGTATGATCCGCCTCATGCGAGATCAGGATATGCTGGATGCTTGGATGAGTAGAGTATGGAAGATGGTGAATAGGAAGTGGGAGGAAATATTTGGAACGGCGTGAGTGGGTGGGACGATATCTGTTGTGTGAAATGTATAGGAATGTACAGTATTTATGGCTGCATACACTTACATGCACGAACCAAGCCTGTGTAGGACTCCCCTTCAATATACCGTAGATCGATGATTTAACGTCGAATCCCTCACCTATGTACTGTGTAGTAGCCATATATATGTTTTGTATTCGATTTCTACTACGGCTCAGCACTATGGCATTGGAGCTGCCCAGCTATTCTTCACGGATCGCCTTCTAAAATCAAAGCACCCTCCAGCGTTTCGCCTCTGACAAATGCTCAAGTAAGGCTAACAGAGCAGGGACGGAATCTAAGACCCGTCATGGTGACGCGAACTAAGCTCCGAGGGTCCCGTTGAAGAGGTGCGCTGCAAGCTCTCCGTGAACGTGTGGTTGCATATATACAAGGTTTCGCGGGAATTGTGCATTGAACTCGGCCAAAATATTTCGAGCTAATAAACTGAAACAGGAGAACAGAACCTATCGAGCGGTAGAACCAGCGATCCACCAGGTGTATGATCCAAATAGAAAAGGTTAGATATGGGCATATTAGTGAAACGCAACGTGCAGCTCACCATGACACAACTAATCATGGTTGTCCTATCGGCAGGCAGGAATTCAAGTGGTTGAATCTTGAGAGTGAATGACGCATTTAAGGTCTGGGTGCGCCTCCAACAAGAAGCTTTTAATATGTTCCAAACTTGGGGGGTCCCAACCCGGCACCCAGCATCCTGCAAGCGACAACCTTCGGATTTGGTATCTGTCGACAAGCTTTTTTAAGCCCTTGAACGTGATGGAGCACGACGAAAGGAGTACGTCGTGTATGGAATGGGTTGGGGATGACCGGGAGAATGCAGGGGTTTCTCCAGTAGGCTGTATACCAGTGATGTAAAACCCATTGAGTGCCAGAAGCCCGTCGACGGGGGGAAGTGACCCCAAGAGCGGCGTTTCGAACACGGAGATGTCCCCCTGAAAAAAGTAATTTAGCGCCCTCACATGCGAGCGGGTAAAGAATGCCCCAAATGCGCTATGTATTTGTTCGTATGCTGGAGAGGAAACAGTAACGTCGTTGGGAGGGCCAGGGAGAGCGATCAACGGCAGCAGCAGCTCCAAGCTGTCCGGGAGCATGTAGAATAGTTCCAAGAACTTCAAGCTGCCCAGTACAATAGGGGCGTGTTGGCTCCACCCTTCAGTGCGGGTTACGGTTAGGTACGAAAGCTTCAGTATGTTGAGCATTGGGCTTGCGGAAAGGACGCCAACAAGTAGTGATTGAGGTATATGAGTGTGGAACTTCCCAAAATCGAGTGTAAGATCGGTGAGTCCATAGTAGGCCCTGCTACCCCAGGGGAGTGTGGCACCTTGCAAATAGAGTGTGCGAACAGACGATAGCACCTCTCTTGAGTTCTCCGACCGACTCGGTTGTGTTCCGGATCCCCCTTCTTCGTCGATGGATAGGGGCGGGGCGCAGGAGTATCGACGTACAAGCAGAGATCTGGCCAGAGTTGCACTTCCGCAATCAAGCCACAGGTTAAGCACAGAGTCAATATTTTCGATCGAGGACACATAACTCTCCAAGTCAAGGCTACAAACTCGAAGGATGTGAGGTTTGAGTATTGGTATCGCCCTGTATGACCTTTGGCTGGGGCTTGTTGAGGATGACCACGATGCTGACTCGTAGAAATGAACGTGTATCGGGCTGTCCCGCGTGCGTCCAAGCAATAACTGGGTAAAGCTAGTAGGAGTGCTTGGGCCAATGTCGATATGGGTCCATAGATTCGTCGTACCTGTGGCGATTCGCCGCCAGTAACGACAAACGTCGGCAAAATTTTGGAATTGAAGCGGATGGTATCCTCTGTATCTGTCGTGCACACAGTAGAGCTTGGTCAACGCAAATATAGGAGCAAGGATCTCGGGGGGAAGTGCGTTGATTCGAGCCAGTGTTGTAGGCTTGTTCCTCATTGTGGCTGTGTGGCTACAGCGATAACCTGAAGGGGGAATTTAGAGTGTTGTTTTGGTTACAGAGGGGATCGAGGTGGGAAGATTGAGGCATTCAACACTCGACCTCATTGGTTCATTCGGCACCGAGATGGTCGGCATCACATAGGCGCCGGTGTGACTCGATGCATCCGGCGACGAATATATAGTACTGGTGTGACGTGAGTCAAGGCAGAGCTCTTTGACATTCGTCTATATTCCGTTCCACCCACAATGAACTCGTCTGCCTCTACACTCCGTTCTACAACCCCCGAGTCGGTCGTCGTCGACACATCAATCGAAATGTGTTCCCTCGGGGCAGAAGTTACACATCTCTGCCCGCCACCGTCGGCGCCTCCGCACAGATTGCAAGACTTTGAACACACCAACTTTCTCCCAGGTCATCCTGCAGACCTGCTAATAACCACTCGGGACCTTACGGTTTTACTGGCACATCAGGCTATGCTTTCATTCGCGTCCGATAAACTGGCGGGTCTAGTCAAGTTTGGTCAGTCTGGCCGCGCACTGTCGATCCATCTGGACGAGCCTTCTGGGGCCGTTCGTACAATGCTCGAGTGGATTTATCCGCACACCTCAATGCACGTTGGGGACTTTGACGCCCTTGACACGGCGCTCGCCATTTCTAAAACGTACGACCTTGGCACGATGCACGACGCCCTGCGTGGTCTACTCGACCAGTCGAACTCGCCCGTGCACGTCAGCGTGGACCCGATTCGAGCGTACAGCCTCGCCATCATACATGGGCTTACGTCTCATGCCCGAGAGGCTGCCCGTTTGGCAGTAGGGAAAGTGGACTTTAGGAAAGAAGGCCTATTGGAGGAGTTTACGAAGAGCGGGGTGAGTGTAGAGTGTGCGTTTCGGCTGGCGCAGAAGCAGTTTGCGTGGGAATGTGCGTTGGCAGATGTTTTACTTCGGACGTCTGTGCCCGGTGACAAGATGGTGTTGACGGAAGAGGAGAGCCAGGTGCTCGTGTGTGGTGAGTGTGCGTCTTGTGCGCCGGGTAGGGAAGACGCAGAGGGACCGTTGGGGATGGTAGGGTGGCAGCGTATCTGGGCCGAGAAGGTATACGAGCGGTTGATCTGCACCCCTCTGGACGAGTGTGCATATTTGTTCCGTCCGGACTATATCCCGCGTATATGGAGGGAAGGATGCGAACGGTGCCTGGTTCGACTTATGGGAAACCAAGACATGCTGGATGATTGGATGAGCAGGGTATGCAGAGTATTGAATAGGCAGTGGATAGATATATTTGGTTAGGTAGGTAGTCTGTTGAAGTAAAACTGTATGTACTTTTGTACTTTGGTGGTTGTATGCGTATTTGAATGGACCAGCGCTTGTCAATCGGGACCTGTACAGGGGCTTCAGGGTCGAGTGCACTCAGGGTCCGGGCCTGAAATCCACTGCGCTCCTTGCCAACGACCGGTTCATTCACTTTGCTGCGGCGTATATCATCTGAACACAAGTTGTCCAACACGTAGCATTCTGGTTGACACTGCCCTCGACAATGAGCTCGCCTTCGTCGTCTACAACCCCGGGTCGCGGCGCCCCACCGAAGCGATTGACGCTCACCCCAGGTCTGCGTCCTCTACATTTGGGCACGGGCTCGTTTCCGTCTCCTTCGCGATCAACATCTTCTCCGCTCGCGACGCCTCCGACGACAGCGCCCTTGCCACCACGTCGGCTGGGGAGCGTGTCGCATATCGCGCGTGACGACTTGGCGATCGACAACAGAGGCGAGAAAGCTGGGCGATCGGGCCTTGTGCGGGGTGGGAGCTTGAGAGAGGCCGGAGGGAGGCGAGGGAAGCACGGAGCGAGTGCGAGTGTCGCGCTTGGAGGTGCGGGAGAGGGCGCGTTAGAGAGGGCGCGGGAGGAAGTCTTCGAGCGAAAGAGGATGAGCGCGTCATTGTTGGGCACAGGCTCAGAGGACCAGCCAGCAGCTGTGCTCACGCTAGCTGAAAAGTATGTCGTTTCCGTTTGTGTGCTGTTTCGGCGCGTGGGCTGATGCTTGGCTCGTATTATCAAGGCACAAAGACCTGCTTCATTTTATTGCACAGAAAGAGTCCAAGTGCGTTGAACTCAGGGCGCAACTGGCGGCGCATGAGGCAGATTTACTGCAGCTGAAGAAGAAGTGGGAGAAGATTGTGGCGAAAGGAAATGGGCAGGGCCGCGTTGTGAGTTGGCCAACTTGTTTCCCACCCAACACAATGCTAACTATGACTTATAGTCGGATAGCCACACTGGACTGAGTCTTGGGCGCCTGGACGCGACGGGTGCTGTCGATCTCGTTCGTGGAATCTTTGGTGGACTCGGAGAGCTTGCGACGCCGTCGCCTTCGGCCACCCCAGCAACGCCGTCGTCCTCTTCCTCCGTATCGACGCCCAACCATACATCTTCCCCTCTCCCATCGGGCAAGCCTGCACTCGTTACCAGGCCAACCGCCTCAAAGGGACACCTCGCACATACGCCCAAGTCCTCTTCTTCGTCTAATTCGACAGTGCTGAGCTCGGGGACTACTGCGACCCGCCTCTCGCTATCTTCAGCATCGTCTCTGGGCGGGGCTGAGCAGCTGAAAGAGACCAAGGGGACTGCGGAGCCGGTCGGCGAGGATGAGGATATGGACGCATGGGGTCCATTTGAGAGTGTGCAGACCGAGGAACCCGAGTCGGCGGGTGCTCTTGGGCTGAGTGGGGTAGAAGACAAGGCTGCAGAAAAGAACGACGCTACGACAAACGAGAACAATCAGTCATGGGTACCGACTGCCGTCGGGAAGAAGTGGGAGGAGCTCAGGGGGACCGAAACGTATGTGGGATTTCTTCCCTATTTACCAGTACCTGATATACATGTCTACTCCAGGTACGCAAAATCGACAAAACGCGCATCAACACTCTTGTCCGACGTCTCGTCTGCGCTCACGACCACCCTGAACGCGCTGGCTCCTCCACCCGCACCGTCTCTGACGCGCCCGGGCACCGTCGGCGGTATATCCCCCCGACCGAGTTCCTCGATTAAACTCACGACTACGAAATCCAAGCCCTCTACGCCGTCTAAACCACCTCCGGCCCCTATTTCCACGTCGGCGCGTCCCAACTCTACTCTGGCGCGTCCGGTGTCGCTGTTGGACGATGACGACGGGAACGAGAGTGCCGGGCTCGGTGCCGTGTTGCAGCCGAGTCCTAGCGTGAGCACGAGGTCCAAGCTGTCGGACCCTGGGAGCAGCAAGCTGGGGAGCGATACATTTGGCGAGGACTGGAACTGGTAGATGTGTTTGTTAGGGTTTCATGACGCACGATTATCACTAATGTCTTTTTGGAATGTTGTTTGTGCTATGATTGTCAAGAGTATATATGATTTAGTAGTGTATTCTGATTTGTTGTGTTTACGCCGCGAGTGTATGGGAGGATCTCAAGGTCATCATCATGGAGATCGACAACGCCAATAATTCATTCCATCATAGAGGCCCCACAGGTTCAGAGTCTAGGCTTTATTCTTGGGGTTTTGACAAGCCACTCTACTGCAAGTCGACAAAGCGCAGATGACAGTGAAGCAGATAGAGCGAAATTCTAGTGCTTCGATCCTGCGGTCTCCTTCTCAGCATCCGCGATGAATTTTTTAATGCTATGACACAATCCCAATTAGCGCAGATAGCGTAAATTCAATGGACAAGTCCGACTTACAAAGCTTCCTCGTCGCTGTTCACGCATAACGAGCTCTCCGTCAGGAACCATTCATACATGCAACTTACAAGATCACCCAATGCTCACCTCTGACCAACTCCAAGCGCATTCTTGGCCTTGTCGGCCAAACTCTGGGGCTCCTCCTTTTTCTTTCCTCCGCCTATCTTGGTCGCCCCGTAGGCGAGCAGACCAGTCGAGCCGAGCACGCCAAGTGCTAGGTATTCGTTGGCGATCCGACGGCCCGCGATGACGCTATTCAATCCAAGACGCCAAATTAGTGGGCCATATATATAATGCATGATTCTATGCGGTTTCGAGGACGTACTAGGACATGATGAGGCTCTTGGGTGGTGAACTGTGAGAGAACGGAGGAGGACGGGACCGGTTTGCAAATAGCGAGGTTTGTGTCACGTGATACAAAATGACACGCAGTTTCTCATTTCAACCACCTCATATGATGAGTAGCAAACATACAAGCCTAGCTCTTATCAACACCCTCCCGCCCGAGATCTTAGCTTGTATCTTCGCGCTGTCCGCACATTACTTTTTCCGCCTACCTTTGGAACACCTCTCGCTTTATAACGTAACCGCAGTTTGTGCCCACTGGTGTCAACTCGCGATAAATACACCGAACTTATGGACCCACATCGACTTCGGTTCAACCACTCCCACTAGCTTAACTCGACTGTTGCTCGAACTCACAAAAGACGCTCCAATACATATACATCTCTACGAACCACAACCAGAAGTACCATCAGATCTAGAATATCTCGAGATCAAGCCACGCAAAGTGATACCATTGCTCAAACCCCATATCCGTCGAACCTGCAGCCTTGATCTGTAGTAATATGCGTACTCGACTAAGTTTGTCGGTTCCGTACTCAACCTGTGGCTTGACCGTGGTAGTGCAATCCCCCCTAGATCCCTCCTCGTATATCGCCCGTATTGTAACTCGCTTCCATCCATTGACGAAGAGGATAAGCCCGGGACACGAGTGAGCCAGTTGGAGAACTCGAAGAAGATGCTTCAATCCCTAGGCACGCTTCAGTTTCGGGGTGCCATACTGCCCTGGGATAGCGGCGCCTACCATGACCTCACGGATCTTCGACTGTACGGCTGGGACTTTAACATCCGCTTGTCCGTATCCCACTTTACTGGTATCCTTTCTGCAAGCCCAGCACTGACTATCCTGAAGTTTGCATGCATAACTATAACTCAGACGGATGGCTGGGACCAAGTTATCCCGATAACCTTGGGGTGTTTGAAGGTTCTGGATCTAGTCCACGTAGAGGCCGATAGCTTGGCGTTACTGCTGCCGCTGGTGGCCTTCCACGAGCACTCCAATGACCTTAGCGTCAGGCTCCCGGCCAACGAGTCAACACGGAATATACTCGAAGTGTTCTTTTCCCGTGCTTGCGTGCAAACTCTACACTGTTACCACGTTGGAAGAACGCCGTTGCCGGACCAATCATTATGGAGATTACTTCTTCGGGTCGATGTAGTTATACTTGAGGCGCTCCATATCTCCGATGCACGGGTCACTCAAACAAACTCGGCTGCTTCTCAGACACTTTCACCCACACCCAATGTAATTCCCCTGTGGTGTTCGGTCACTTTTGGATGCTTGAGAAACTTTGTGGCTGAACACCAGATCCAAAACCTGCGACTCGAGTTGTGCTCCATGCTGGGCTCCAGGTGCAAAGCTTCCCGACCAAGTTTGGAAATCATGCGAAACTCGCTATTAGAGGTCTATCCGACCCTTGAATGCACCATCTCCGAGGGCGATTCAACCCTTTCGCTTCTTGTGCGCAATTGGGACGATCACTGGTAGCCGAGCCTAGTCGAGCTGTATGTAGCGTTTTGCGAACATGCCAATACCTAATAACATATTTTACGTCTAGTCATCCATCAGCTGCTATTACCAGTGTTATTCCATTCTCGCTGCTTACCTCTCGAGTCTCTCCTCTCATCTCTCGTTTCAGTTTCCGTTAATGTGTTACAGCAGCTTCTTCGAGCCTGTCTCTCATAAGATCCTGTGTAGGAGGGGCGTACTTAACTCTCAACACACCCTTGAGGTCCCAGCCGACCTGGAATTAAAAGGACTTGTCAGATTTGTCCGGAGCTCTCGTAGGCTTAGCTAATTAAAGGTGCGAAGGCTACACGGTGATTGAATGGATCCCGGTATCGTGTTATGGGCCAGCTATAATGCACCAATTGGCAACGATATAATAAAAATCCTATCCTCTGTCAGACTATATGCGACTGAATAGTCCAAACTCGTGGTCGCTTCGATTAGTGTCCTTTTAACCCAAGGGCACAACCAAACCTAGGCCACCTCAATGTGGAAATTGGTGGTACATTGCATAGTGGAGGCGCAGCGGGGCACACAATCAGCGGCGTAGCGGCAGCGGTTTCCAAACATGGGTGTGTCACGTGGCGCAAGTGGCTGATTGCATTTCCTGGGCCTAGCTTGTTCCACCTCGACCGCTGCCACCAGCTTACTGCGCTATATAATCGACATCCTACTCCCGGTCTGTTACCGCCACAGTAGCTCAGCTGTCCACGATGAGCAACAATTCTTCAGCAACGATTCACGTTAATATACTCCCAATCGAGATTTTAGTTCGCATCTTCACATTGTCCAAAGGCTACTGCTTCCGCGACTCTCGAGAACGGCTTTCACCCCATAACATTGCTGCTGTCTGTGTCCACTGGCGCCAACTCGCAACAAACATGCCGAGCTTGTGGGCACACATCGACATTGGCCCAACTACCCCTGTCGGCTTAACTCAGCTCTTGCTTGGCCGCACGAAAGACACGCCAGTGCACGTACACGTCTATGAACCGCAACCGGAAGTATCATCGGACCCAGAGTACCTCAAACACCAGTCACGTAAAGTGCTATCGGTGCTCAGACCTCATATGCATTGGATCTGTGATCTCAACATAGCGTCGTATGCGCACTCGGCCGAATTCGCTGGTTCTGTGCCAAACATGTGGCTTGACTGGGGGAATACCACTTTACCGATATCTCTACTTCTTCGTCTTCCATTATCCCACGGGCTATTATCTGTCGATGAACCCAACCCCGGAACGCACGTGTGTCAATCGAAAAACGCGGAACGAGCCCTACTATCCATCAACACGCTCCACTTGGAAGGTTCCGTGTTTCCTTGGAATAGCAATGCCTACCGTGGCCTTATCGACCTCCGTCTCTATTTTTGGAGATGCAAGGTTTCGGTGTCCGTATCACAGCTTGCCGGCATTCTTTCTGCGAGTCCGGAGCTAGCTATCCTGAAGCTAGTAAACCTGCCCATAACCCGCACAAGAGGCTGGACTCAACCAGCTCCTGTACTGCTGAGCCGTCTGAGGCTTCTGGACCTAAACATAGACCTGCATAGCTTGGAGCTGCTGCGACCATTGATCGTAGTGCCCACCTCTCCTCATGACCCCAGCGTAGCTATTCCATTCGATGAACCACAACATGCACTCGAAGCATTCTTTAACTACTCTCACATGGCAACTCCGCATAGTTATTATCCCAACTACTACCTTTCGCCCAGGCAATTGTTCTTACGGTCACTCCCTTGTATTGGGACTGTTCTGGTACTCGAGCAGCTCCCACTAGCTATCGATGCCCAAGATACGGAGGCCATCTTGGCGTCTCCTTACCTTGACATACCCAATATGATTATTGTGTCATGCGAAATTACGCTCGAGGCTTTGAGGGTATTGGTTCTGGCAAACCGGGTCCAAAAACTACGACTTCAGAGATGCAGGTCATATGAGTGGATCGAGGATTACCAAAGCCTAGAAGACATGCGGGCTTCGCTACTAGAGATTTTTCCGGACCTCAGCTGCTCGATCGAAGACGAGGACCCAACACATGGCCTTCCTATCCGCCAATGGGATGAGCACTGCTGGTAACCTAGTCAAGCCGTACGTCAACCGCCAATATGCCAATGTTTTACTGACATACTCTGCGTTTCTTGTCTAACTGGATGTTATCGTTCCGGCCATTTTTCTTCTTCTGTATTTCTGCCACGCCTGTTTTAGCAGGCGGCACTATACGAAATCTCTCTATTTCTGTTTCTGTTTCCGTTTGTTTGACTTCGACCAAGTCATGTAGAGTGGGATTGTATGTTCCAGCGCCATTCCGGGATAGGCCACTCAAATCCCCATGTTACGTTACCGTTTCCAGCTCGAGTGCTACAACCCCAAAACCCCATGCGGCCTGCCACCATGAGGAACTAGTCTGGACCAGTAGACTTCCCCTGAAGATCTTAAACAATATTTTTCTATCAAAAGGCTCCCGCTTTTACACTACCCGGGCCGTAGACCGTGTTTCACTCCTGCTTTGTGCCCACTGACGACAGGTCGCAACGAATTCGCCAAGTTTATGAATAATATCGACATCCACAAGGCCGGGCCTCACTGGTGCTCAAACGTGCCAACGACCTCCTGTCGTACGTACACGTGCGCGAAGAACCGCAAATACCCCACACTGGACAAAATATCTTAAAATGGCTGAGGTTACTGCATAGCTCGCTTCACATATCCGTTGTATCTATCCCCTCGATCTAGAGGCCTATAGTTATTCTAAATCACTTGTAGACAAAGTGCTGAATCTGTGTCTTAACCTCTGTGGCGCTGAGCGCCTTATGGAGCTGCGGTTGAGCGCAAAGTCTGACTAGCCATGTGTATATATGCGGTCTCGGCTCGAGGGCACCAATCCCCGGCCGCGCGGTTAGGTCTCCGACCAGCCTAATTGTGATAATGCAGAGCTACACGCTTGATTTCTGGGTAATAAGTGATACTGCACAAACACACAGGGAGAGCCTGCTCTTCACATGACCATGAACTTCAGCGAGAGCACCTGTCTCAGTGACCCGTGTAACACCAGGCCGATGCTCATCACGCGTGTCAGGTGACATGTATCCGATGGGCATCGGCCCGCGTACTCCCAACTACGTGTATACACACAGCCGATCCTCATCGGCTGAGTTATTGATATTTTTTGTCGCGTCTGGGAAATTGTTTTGTATATAGCTCACTGGGATGTAATCCAAATTGGGATCTGATTGAATATT